>CATQFL010000264.1:0-33088 GCA_956483635.1 Panzeria rudis
AAATAAATTAATAGTAAATAAATAAAATCAATAAAATATTTATTTCGTGTATAATTGCAAGTACATGTATCTGTGCCTACAAGGAATAACGACTAAACTCGATTTTGGCTAGTGAGAATTTTAACATCGCTGTGTAAAATCAGGGAAATTAGATTAAGCTAATGCTACCAATTTTATACTATATTAATTTGTAATTTAATTTATAATTAAACAACAGTTAAATTAAGAGAAATAAACAAAGTTATAATGATAAATACACTTTATCCTAACTCGCTTTACTGTTATACCTTGTGACCACAGATATACCTTTTATATTATTTTGTGAAGGGTATACATATAAGATTCGGCATAGCCGAATATAGCACTCATACTTGTTTTAAATGTTCCTTTTAATGTTAATTAATAAATATACTTATTTATCATAAGATATTAAAATCAATCACAGAAAAAAATAGATTATAGCAAATAAAATAATAGTAAATAAATAAAATCAATAAAATATTTTAGTATCAAATAGAAAATTCCAAAAAATTTTTATAAAATCAGTATTTTTGAGCTCAAATGATTCTAAATTTATATTTGCATAAATTTAAAGCGAAATGAACTGTATATATATATATATATATATATATATATATATATATATATATATATATATATATATATATATATATATATATATATATATATATATATTTATATATATATATAATATATATATATATATATATATATATATATATATATATATTATATATATAAATATATATATATATATATATATATATATATATATATATATATATATATATATATATATATATATATATATATTTATATATATATATATATATATATATATATATATACTATATTATATATATATATATATATATATATATATATATATATATATATATATATATATATATATATATATATATATATATATATATATATATATATATATATATATATATATATATATATATATATATATATATATATATATATATATATATATATATATATATATATATATATATATATATATATATATATATATATATATATATATATATATATATATATATATATATATATATATATATATATATATATATATATATATATATATATATATATATATATATATATATATATATATATATATATATATATATATATATATATATATATATATATATATATATATATATATATATATATATATATATATATATATATATATATATATATATATATATATATATATATATATATATATATATATATATATATATATATATATATATATATATATATATATATATATATATATATATATATATATATATATATATATATATATATATATATATATATATATATATATATATATATATATATATATATATATATATATATATTATATATATATATATATATATATATATATATATATATATATATATATATATATATATATATATATATATATATATATATATATATATATATATATATATATATATATATATATATATATATATATATATATATATATATATATATATATATATATATATATATATATATATATATATATATATATATATATATATATATATATATATATATATATATATATATATATATATATATATATATATATATATATATATATATATATATATATATATATATATATATATATATATATATATACAGTTCATTTCGCTTTAATTTATGCAAATATAAATTTAGAATCATTTGAGCTCAAAAATACTGATTTTATAAAAATTTTTTTGGAATTTTTCTATTTGATACTAAAATATTTTATTGATTTTATTTATTTACTATTATTTTATTTGCTATAATCTATTTTTTCTGTGATTGATTTTAATATCTTATGATAAATAAGTATATTTATTAATTAACATTAAAAGGAACATTTAAAACAAGTATGAGTGCTATATTCGGCTATGCCGAATCTTATATGTATACCCTTCACAAAATAATATAAAAGGTATATCTGTGGTCACAAGGTATAACAGTAAAGCGAGTTAGGATAAAGTGTATTTATCATTATAACTTTGTTTATTTCTCTTAATTTAACTGTTGTTTAATTATAAATTAAATTACAAATTAATATAGTATAAAATTGGTAGCATTAGCTTAATCTAATTTCCCTGATTTTACACAGCGATGTTAAAATTCTCACTAGCCAAAATCGAGTTTAGTCGTTATTCCTTGTAGGCACAGATACATGTACTTGCAATTATACACGAAATAAATATTTTATTGATTTTATTTATTTACTATTAATTTATTTGCTATAATCTATTTTTTCTGTTATTGATTTTAATATCTTATGATAAATAATTATATTTATTAATTAACATTTAAGAAATTTATTATTTGACATATTGTCACAATTATATGTTAAATAAAATTTATTTGTTGACCATCAATAACCATCAAAAAATAAATTTCATTTAAAATATATTTATGAAAATATGTCATATAATAAATTTCTTAAAGGTTTAATATTGTTTTTATTCTTCATTTTGCCTTATAATACTTTTATTGTTATCCAATGGATTTCTAATTGTATACAGGTGTAGAAAAATAAAATAGATTCATATCGAATAAAAAATTATTTGCTGGGTTTTGCATAAGTTTCAAAGCCTACTATGCTTATTTTTTAAATGTTTCTTTTAATGTTAATTAATAAATATACTTATTTATCATAAAATCAATAACGGAAAAATAGATTATAGCAAATAAATTAAGAGTAAATAAATAAAATCAATAAAATATTTATTTGGGATACAATTTTTTAGTATCAAATAGAAAAATTGCAAAAAAAATTTTAGAAAATCAATATTTTTTGAGCTCAAATGATTCTAAATTTATATTTGCATAAATTAATGCGAAATGAACTGTATATATATATATATATATATATATATATATATATATATATATATATATATATATATATATATATATATATATATATATATATATATATATATATATATATATATATATATATATATATATATATATATATATATATATATATATATATATATATATATATATATATATATATATATATATATATATATATATATATATATATATATATATATATATATATATATATATATATATATATATATATATATATATATATATATATATATATATATATATATATATATAATATATATATATATATATATATATATATATATATATATATATATATATATATATATATATATATATATATATACAGTTCATTTCGCATTAATTTATGCAAATATAAATTTAAAATCATTTGAGCTCAAAAAATATTGATTTTCTAAAATTTTTTTTGCAATTTTTCTATTTGATACTAAAAAACTGTATCCCAAATAAATATTTTGTTGATTTTATTTATTTACTCTTAATTTATTTGCTATAATCTATTTTTTCCGTTATTGATTTTATGATAAATAAGTATATTTATTAATTAACATTAAAAGAAACATTTATAAAATAAGCATAGTAGGCTTTGAAACTTATGCAAAACCCAGCAGATAATTTTGTATTCGATATGAATCTATTTTATTTTTCTACACCTGTATACAATTAGAAATCCATTGGATAACAATAAAAGTATTATAAGGCAAAATGAAGAATAAAAACAATATTAAACCTTTAAGAAATTTATTATATGACATATTTTCATAAATATATTTTAAATGAAATTTATTTATTGATGGTTATTGATGGTCAACAAATAAATTTCATTTAAAATATAATTGTGACAATATGTCAAATAATAAATTTCTTAAATGTTAATTAACAAATATAATTATTTATCATATGATATTAAAATCAATACAGAAAAAATAGATTAAAGCAAATAAATTAATAGTAAATAAATAAAATCAATAAAATATTTATTTCGTGTATAATTGCAAGTACATGTATCTGTGCCTACAAGGAATAACGACTAAACTCGATTTTAGCTAGTGAGAATTTTAACATCGCTGTGTAAAATCAGGGAAATTAGATTAAGCTAATGCTAGCAATTTTATACTTTATTAATTTGTAATTTAATTTATAAGAAAACAACAGTTAAGTTAAGAGAAATAAACAAAGTTATAATGATAAATACACTTTATCCTAACTCGCTTTACTGTTATACCTTGTGACCACAGATATACCTTTTATATTATTTTGTGAAGGGTATACATATAAGATTCGTCATAGCCGAATATAGCACTCATACTTGTTTTAAATGTTCCTTTTAATGTTAATTAATAAATATACTTATTTATCATAAGATATTAAAATCAATCACAGAAAAAATAGATTATAGCAAATAAAATAATAGTAAATAAATAAAATCAATAAAATATTTTAGTATCAAATAGAAAAATTCCAAAAAAATTTTTATAAAATCAGTATTTTTGAGCTCAAATGATTCTAAATTTATATTTGCATAAATTAATGCGAAATGAACTGTATATATATATATATATATATATATATATATATATATATATATATATATATATATATATATATATATATATATATATATATATATATATATATATATATATATATATATATATATATATATATATATATATATATATATATATATATATATATATATATATATATATATATATATATATATATATATATATATATATATATATATATATATATATATATATATATATATATATATATATATATATATATATATATATATATATATATATATATATATATATATATATATATATATATATATATATATATATATATATATATATATATATATATATATATATATATATATATATATATATATATATATATATATATATATATATATATATATATATATATATATATATATATATATATATATAGATATATATATAAATATATATATATATATATATATATATATATATATATATATATATATATATATATATATATATATATATATATATATATATATATATATATATATATATATATATATATATATATATATATATATATATATATATATATATATATATATATATATATATATATATATATATATATATATATATATATATATATATATATATATATATGTAACCTAAAAATTCTTGTTTAAGAATACCAATTTTGTAATATACTTTTTGTACAACTTATACACGTAATCTCAACAAATAAGTATGTATCTGATGCGTAAATTGCACATTAGATATTTAAAAAAAACTCAATTGAATAAATTATGTATGTATTACAAAATACTTTATTACGTAATAGAAACATATATACAAAAGTTTGCATACTTTACGAAAACAGTAATTAAGAAAGTTATTTGAAAATGTTTGCATAGCTATTTCGTGTATAATTGCAAGTACATGTATCTGTCCCCACAAGGAAGAACGACTTAACTCGATTTTGGCTAGTGAGAATTTTAAAATCGCTGTGTAAAATCAGGGAAATTAGATTAAGCTAATGCTAGCAATTTTATACTATATTAATTTGTTATTTAATTTATAATGAAACAACATTTAAGTTAAGAGAAATAAACAAAATTATAATGATAAATACACTTTATCCTAACTCGCTTTACTGTTATACCTTATGACCACAGATATACCTTTTATATTACTTTGTGAAGCGTATATAAGATTCGGCACAGCCGAATATAGCACTCTTACTAGTTTATTATGACTCTAGTTTATCTAGTTATAGATATCCTCAGAAAATTTCAGGTCTCTAACTATTACGGTTCAGGAGTTAGAAGCTTGTGACTGAAAGACATCGCATCGAAAACTAATACATAATAATAAGAATAATGTATGCAAAACTAATTACAACAATACAAAAAGGGTAAAATTACAACAAACACATGACGTACAGAAAATGTAAGAACACATAATGTATTAGCACAAAACACAATAACATACAGCGTTTCACAAATGAGCTCGTTGGTGGACGAGTAAGTGTAATTCAGACTGGCGTGCGGAAGGTGATGGGTTCGATACTAGTTCTTTTTACAACATTTTTAAAATATATATGATATGCATAGTATATGTATTTTTATTTTGTCCATATCTCAGCCATTTATGGACCGATTTCGGCTTACAGTAAGCTTCTCAGAGCTGAATTTGACAGATAAATTGAGTGTAGAGTACTGTCAGACGTATAGGGTCATAGAAATTCACCTTCCAACATCGGTCAGAAAAAACGGACAGATGGACACACGGTCACCGCTAAATCGAGTTAGATTTTTATAAGGATCACGAATATATATATATATATATATATATATATATATATATATATATATATATATATATATATATATATATATATATATATATATATATATATATATATATATATATATATATATATATATATATATATATATATATATATATATATATATATATATATATATATATATATATATATATATATATATATATATATATATATATATATATATATATATATATATATATATATATATATATATATATATATATATATATATATATATATATATATATATATATATATATATATATATATATATATATATATATATATATATATATATATATATATATATATATATATACTTTATGGGGTGGCAAGTGAATACTGTAGAAATTACAAACGGAATGACAAACCTATATATACCCCTACCATTTTTGGTGAAGGGTATAAAAATATTGACACATGTGTTTAACAAGTGTTAATTTTTTTCCATACATGGCAGGCATATATATTATGTATATGCATGGTTTGTTTTCTTTTATCGTTTTTTAAAAATTACTGATCCTTTTTCTTGGAAAAGCTATTAAAAAGTATGTGTATTAAAAATAGACAGATAGATAGATCTGTCTCAAAAATGCTGCTACATAATTTATACAGTTGTAACAATAACAATAGAAATTATCAATTCATATGAACACACACAATATAATCAAAAATAAGGTGGGTCTAACAAATGATGCAGTCATTTGTTAGTCCCACAATGAGAAAATGTCTAAAAATTTTAACAAATCAGCGGTTAAACTCCCGTCAGTACAAGTGGGTGAAAAAAAAGGTTTAAAAGAACTCCAAATTCGGTATGGTATCTTGGTACAATTGTAAGTTATTGTAAGTAGTAGGGAACGATATGTGTGGGGGCAATTAAAATTTTAAAATTTGTGTAATTAAAATTTGAAATTTTGAAATTTTAATTGTTAAATAAACAAAAGTGTAATTCGATACCCGTGGGAAAAAAATTAAAGTACCCTGTAGGTAAAATGTGGTTAAAAAAATTGTGATGAACTATTATTGAGTTAAAGTGTTACAGCCATATTTATAAATATTTAAAACAGGACATTAAACTACTTTTAAGCAAAATTTCATAAAATTGCATTCAAAAATGTATATTACATAAAAATTTTAAAATAGGTTTAAAGATGGTATGCACCTACTATAAACCTTCAATAAATTCATATCATCGATATATCAATTTCAACTTCAAATATATTTGCAAATTTAGCACACAGAAATACATGATATGCTTTAAATTAAAGCTTGAAGTCTTGGCTATAAGCGTTTACGTATGTTTTTTTTAAATCTGATAGAATATGTCACTTAATTATTTAAGTTAAACAAAATTCGCAACAAAATTAGCAAAAAAACACCATCAAAACACATAAAAGCAAAAGAAATGTTAGTGATGTAGAAACAATCAACACAAATGAAAATACGCTCGTTATTCGAGTAACTTTTTCATACATGATTAAAAGAGTCGTGTGAACTCTTTTGTAATCATTTCTATTTTTTCCTTTTACTTCATAGAAAACTTGTGTTAAATAAGTTGAGAAATATATTATAAAGAGAGTTCAAAATATCTTAACTTACACGAAAACAATAAAAAGCTATTCGTTTATTTCAATATCCGGATGAAATCATATTCTTTTTATTGCAACACTAACTACAAAACATTATGGTGTTGCCAGTATCGAAATCTAAATATCCTTAAAACACACAATGTCTATTGTAGTGTTTATGAATGCAATTTTATATTAAACAGTTTTTAGCGTGAAACTGTTCAATAACAATTGCGAGTCTTAAATCTAAAATAAGAATTTTTTATGAATTTGGCTGTTAGTGTGAAATTATATTATAGATAATGTTTTGTGTTATATGAATTTCGGATATGGGTGTATCTGTGGGTGAGTGGGGTTCGATACCTACCATAGACCCTGGACGTTTTCCGTCGCTTCGTGGGTTGTGGTTGTGTTGAGATAGTGACCTAGGAACAATTGGCTTAGTATAGACAATGTGGTTCTAAAGGGGTGATATTGAGACATTTGGTAGTGAGTTTGGAGCTTGAAAGTATTGGCTTAGTATAGACAATGTGGTTCTTATGGGGTGATATTGAAACATTGGGTAGTGAGTTTGGATCTTGAAAGTATTGTCTTACTATAGACAATGTGGTTCTTATGGGGTCATATTGAGAGATGGGGTAGTGTTTTAGATTATATGTGGAAATAAAAAGTGTAGATAAAAAAGTCGACTTGGGTTCCTACGGGGTCTATTGTGTCGCTATTATTATTTTTTTGTTCTTGATAATTTTTTGTGGTGCTTATGTTTACATTTACTTTGTGCATGGCTGTGGATGCGTGGATGTGTGGGGGATGGGGGTTTGTGTGTGTGTGTGTTTTTTTTCTTATCTTTAGATTTGTTAAGAATGTGTGTATGTCGTTTCAAATGTCCGTCTTGTTTATTTCTTGGGATAATAATTTGAATATTTGTTCTACAGAATCATGTTTATTGCTTTGTTTATTCAGCTGCACATTTTTTGAGAATGAGTCATCATTTGAAATGTCCGTCTGATTATTTGTTTTGCAGAATCATGTTTATGACTTTGTTTATTCAGTTGCACATTTTTTGAGAATGAGTCATCATTTGAAATGTCCGTCTGATTATTTGTTTTGCGGAATCATGTTTATGACTTTGTTTATTCAGCTGCACATTTTTTGAGAAAGAGTCATCATTTGATAACAATATTTCATTAGTCATCATTTATATAAAATAAAATATTACACAATGTTATGTTCTAGTTCTTGCTGTTGCTACGTATACATATGAATTTCATCAATCTCGTAATATCAATAAAAAATTAGACTTGATGCCTACTACGCGATTCTCATAGGATGTATATAAGTAGAAGAAATAATGAAGATTTTCATCGGTATATTCTGATATCTCAATAAGTGCGGTTGAAAGCAACAAATTTATTAATAAACAATTTCATAGTGTTTTTACAATAGAACTACATAAATTAAATAAAATAATTAAATAAAGTTAATTGTTGCTAATTAAATAAATAGTTTGAAAACAAAAAATTTATTAATAAAGAAGTTTATAGTGTTTTTGAAAAAAGGACTAAATAAATAAAATAAAATAATTAAATAAATAAAAATGAATTCTTCAAGCTATGTTTGTGAAATATGTCAAAAGGAGTACAAATACCAAAAGTCGTATTTGGAGCATTGCAAAAGTCATGCTCAACTACAACATGTGCAGATGCCAGTGTCATGTGATGTACAGCCTCCAATGCCTTTATATAACCCTATTCCTTGGAACAATATGCAACAGCAATATCCGGCGTCCTTTCAAGAGCTTCCAAGGACTTCGTACTATCATACGGGGTTGAACAATCAGTTTTCAGTACCCATACAAATTCCACATCATCTTCCTATTCCCTATCAATATACTTAACCAATGCAATGGCAGCAATATAACATACCCAACTATTATACTTCAGTTTCGAATAATCAATATGCCTTGTCGATGGACAGTTCCAGGTATCCTCAACACCAACAACAACAACAGCAGCAGCATCATCATCAACAACAACAGCAACAGCAACAACTAGATAATATTGTGTTTGATGACATGGATACTTCAAATTCTCCCAGCGGTAAATATAATGATACTCCTTTGAATGTAGAACCAAAATATTATGAAATAAACAGTGCATTCAAAAAAATATTTCAACATATGGAATTCCAAAAAAAAAGATGATCTTCTATTTGAAGACTTTGTTCTGGAAAACAAACCTATTTTCAAGGAAAGACTTGAAAAAAGTTTGGTTAAACATAATATTTTAAAATTCTGTGTAACTCTTATTGGAGAGTACATAAAAATTGTTGGGGAAGAAATTGACTTGTGTCAAATTTCTCACAGATCAAAAATGGATCTATTGTGTCTGAGAAGTAATGTAGATGAGCTAATTGAAAAACAATTCCAGGAAAGAGACTCTGGGTGGACTTTAATAAGAATTATTCGCGCTGATATTAACATAAGCAAAAGTTCATTGGTAAAAGGATCACATTGGATAAGCACCCCATTGAAACTAGCTAAAAATCAGGCCTGTATCAACATTGAAAACAATGATGATTATTGTTTTAAATGGCGTTCAGTTGCCGCATTGGATACCACAGTAATAGAGGAAAAGCGACGTTGCAGCTCATATAACATCGAGGACATTAGCGTTGATGTCATTTACTTGCAAAATGGAATTGTGCTTGACTTCACAAATTTAAAGTTCCCATTGGCATTAAAAAACATCAAAGTATTTGAGGATAGGAATGATGGAATAAGTGTGAATGTGTTTGGGTATGATAATGAGAAGGATGAAATCATTGGACCATTCTACAATACATAAAAGGAAAAAACAAAGCATGTGAATTTATTGCTGTTGGAAGCTGGAGACATTCACCGTTACATTTTTATTAAAGATATATCAAGGTAAGTAAATACATATTTATGATTGAATAACTATATACATATATAAATTTATTGGTCACAAAACATAAACACAATAAATAACATCGGAAGGCCCGCCGAAATAAATTACATACTCATATACATACATATATTTGCATACGCATGTACATATGTATGTATGTATGTACAAATTTAAATAACAACAAGAACTTAAATTCTACAACAACATTACAAAATGAGACAACTTTTTAAACATATAAAATACAAATACAACACAGAAACCACAATTTTAATGAAACAATATTGCAGAGAAATACACAAATTAGCCAATTCACTTGAAAGATCAAATTTTTTACAGCAATGCAGAAAAGCTGGTATTATACCAAAACATATAACATATTCAACGCAAAAACTAAAGCAACTATTTAAAACAAATAAAGCACAGAACGAAATGAAAAAGGTAGAGAGAAACTTCCATCAAAAAATACTTAATGTTGAAATTACAGACACACACACAAATACAACTTTGATAAAGAAACAGATTGAAAACATAGAAAAACAGCTGGTAAATACACTGAACGAAACTGAACTTATGAAATTTAAAAAAGGACAATGGATAAGATTTAAAAACATAAAATTAAAAACAAGACAGAAACACTCATCTAAAATGAAGAAACTTAGAGCTGAGAAGTTTAATGATTTTGGTTTTACATTCAACGAAGACTGGTTTTTGAATTTCACCAGAGTTAATTTCGATATAGAAAGCAAATGGCTTCTATCACTAGGAAACAAGTTTGCGATTCCTGTAATAGGGAAAAACTTTTCGCCTGTTACTTTAGTAGCTGATATCGAGCAATGGGTTCAGAAAATTAATGATAACGAGAAAGATACATTAAGAACAAAAATGGCAAATAGAATATCGAATTTCAGAAGAAATTGTAGAAACAATGACAAAGAAAAATTTATACTAGACATATACGAAAAAACAGAGAAAATATTAAAAGAAAATAAAAATACAATCATAGTTACTACAGCTGACAAAGGGAATAAGACAGTGGTTATTTATAAAGACGAATATAAAAATAAAATGAAGGAACTACTAGAGGACAAATCTACTTACAAAATTATCAGAAAAGATCCTACACCACAACTGCAAAGAACAAATAACAATGTAATAACAGAACTTCTGAAAGGGAACCATATTACTAAGTTGGAAAAAATTAGAATGACATCTCATGCAGCTATGGCACCGGAACTTTATGGTTTACCAAAAATACATAAAGAAAACATACCACTAAGGCCAATTTCATCATCACTGAAAGTGCCATGTTATCATCTGTCGAAATATGTGGGTACAATATTAAAAAATCTCATTTCTCAAACTTATAACATCAGAAACTCTATGCAACTGAAGGAAAAACTCTGTGATATAACTTTAGACGAGAATGACATCATAGTATCATTTGACGTGGTATCATTATTTACTAATATACCTACACATTTAGCTATTAAGAACATACTTGACAAATGGGATACCGTTAAGGAGCACACTACTGTTAGTAGAAGGCAATTTTTGAAAATACTTCAATTCTGTATAACAGACAACAATTATTTCACATATGATGGACAGTATTATCACCAAACATATGGTATGCCAATGGGTAACCCATTATCACCGACGATAGCAGATATTGTTTTGGACACATTATTAGACGATATTATTAATGAATTGAAAACAAAACACATATACCTAAAATTTATTTGTAAGTATGTCGACGACTTATTTGCGGTTATTAAAAAAGCGGACATGGAAATCGTATTAAAAACTTTAAACTCATACCACAAAAATCTGCAATTCACTATTGAGATAGAAGAAAACAACGAAATACCATATTTGGATATGAAAATAATTAAATACAATAACAAATTAATAACAGACTGGTATACAAAGGAAACCGCATCTGGCAGATTAATAAATTACCATTCCACCCAACCGATGATCATGAAAATAAATACGGCGACGAATCTAATTAACAAAATTCTCATCAGTGACAAACGATTCAGAAATAAAAACATTAGTAAAATAAGAAACATAATGACAAAAAACAACTTCCCGATATACATTACGAACAAACTAATAAACAAATGCTTAAATAAAAACGCAACTGGAAACAATAATAATGGAGTAGCAGAAAAAGTTTTTTACAGTGTACCATATGTACCAAAGTTGACGGAAAACAAAACATTAAAACAGATGATAAATGATAAAACAACAATAGTCACACATAGATCAAACAAGACACTAAGACGTCTTTTTACACAGGAAAGAACAAAACTTGACAAATTAGAAACAGACAATGTTGTATACGAAATAACTTGTCAAGGAAATGAAACAGAAATATGCAATAGAGTATATGTGGGAACAACAAAACGAAAACTCGGAACTAGAGTATCAGAACATGAAGCAGACATAAACAAAGGAAAAGAGACAGCAGCTCTAGCCCAACATGTGAAAGAAACGGGACATAAAATAGATTTTAAGGGGGTCAAAATATTAGATAGAGAAAAGAGAGCGAATAGAAGATATACACTAGAAAGCCTACGAATACAGCAACGTATTAAAAAATCGATCAATACAAAAGAAGACAAAGACAACACCAAACTGCAATATTCAATTGCAATAACTTGACAAGTGAAGTTCTGTGATATTAGTTTTAAGTTTGCCTGTGATATTTTACATTAATTTTTATTATTTAAATTATACAATTAATTGTTCGTGCTGTCCAGTTTTATAATTTATTCAATAATGTAACTGAAGATCGTAAGTCAAACATAAAAATTAATATTACAAAAATATGACCAAAAATAATAAAAAACTTGTAATTTGTTGCCAGAATTTAAAAATAAAAATTCTCCTGAAGACGTCGGAAAAAAGCTGACGAAACGTTGAGAAAAAAGATGAAATAAATTGGTTTTATTTGCATCCTAAGAATCAAGAAATCTGACCATAAATAGCCAAACGTGAAACACAATAAAAAACATAAACAAACGAAATTGGTCACAAAACATAAACACAATAAATAACATCGGAAGGCCCGCCGAAATAAATTACATACTCATATACATACATATATTCGCATACGCATGTACATATGTATGTATGTATGTACAAATTTAAATAACAACAAGAACTTAAATTCTACAACAACATTACAAAATGAGACAACTTTTTAAACATATAAAATACAAATACAACACAGAAACCACAATTTTAATGAAACAATATTGCAGAGAAATACACAAATTAGCCAATTCACTTGAAAGATCAAATTTTTTACAGCAATGCAGAAAAGCTGGTATTATACCAAAACATATAACATATTCAACGCAAAAACTAAAGCAACTATTTAAAACAAATAAAGCACAGAACGAAATGAAAAAGGTAGAGAGAAACTTCCATCAAAAAATACTTAATGTTGAAATTACAGACACACACACAAATACAACTTTGATAAAGAAACAGATTGAAAACATAGAAAAACAGCTGGTAAATACACTGAACGAAACTGAACTTATGAAATTTAAAAAAGGACAATGGATAAGATTTAAAAACATAAAATTAAAAACAAGACAGAAACACTCATCTAAAATGAAGAAACTTAGAGCTGAGAAGTTTAATGATTTTGGTTTTACATTCAACGAAGACTGGTTTTTGAATTTCACCAGAGTTAATTTCGATATAGAAAGCAAATGGCTTCTATCACTAGGAAACAAGTTTGCGATTCCTGTAATAGGGAAAAACTTTTCGCCTGTTACTTTAGTAGCTGATATCGAGCAATGGGTTCAGAAAATTAAAGATGATAACGAGAAAGATACATTAAGAACAAAAATGGCAAATAGAATATCGAATTTCAGAAGAAATTGTAGAAACAATGACAAAGAAAAATTTATACTAGACATATACGAAAAAACAGAGAAAATATTAAAAGAAAATAAAAATACAATCATAGTTACTACAGCTGACAAAGGGAATAAGACAGTGGTTATTTATAAAGACGAATATAAAAATAAAATGAAGGAACTACTAGAGGACAAATCTACTTACAAAATTATCAGAAAAGATCCTACACCACAACTGCAAAGAACAAATAACAATATAATAACAGAACTTCTGAAAGGGAACCATATTACTAAGTTGGAAAAAATTAGAATGACATCTCATGCAGCTATGGCACCGGAACTTTATGGTTTACCAAAAATACATAAAGAAAACATACCACTAAGGCCAATTTCATCATCACTGAAAGTGCCATGTTATCATCTGTCGAAATATGTGGGTACAATATTAAAAAATCTCATTTCTCAAACTTATAACATCAGAAACTCTATGCAACTGAAGGCAAAACTCTGTGATATAACTTTAGACGAGAATGACATCATAGTATCATTTGACGTGGTATCATTATTTACTAATATACCTACACATTTAGCTATTAAGAACATACTTGACAAATGGGATACCGTTAAGGAGCACACTACTGTTAGTAGAAGGCAATTTTTGAAAATACTTCAATTCTGTATAACAGACAACAATTATTTCACATATGATGGACAGTATTATCACCAAACATATGGTATGCCAATGGGTAACCCATTATCACCGACGATAGCAGATATTGTTTTGGACACATTATTAGACGATATTATTAATGAATTGAAAACAAAACACATATACCTAAAATTTATTTGTAAGTATGTCGACGACTTATTTGCGGTTATTAAAAAAGCGGACATGGAAATCGTATTAAAAACTTTAAACTCATACCACAAAAATCTGCAATTCACTATTGAGATAGAAGAAAACAACGAAATACCATATTTGGATATGAAAATAATTAAATACAATAACAAATTAATAACAGACTGGTATGCAAAGGAAACCGCATCTGGCAGATTAATAAATTACCATTCCACCCAACCGATGATCATGAAAATAAATACGGCGACGAATCTAATTAACAAAATTCTCATCAGTGACAAACGATTCAGAAATAAAAACATTAGTAAAATAAGAAACATAATGACAAAAAACAACTTCCCGATATACATTACGAACAAACTAATAAACAAATGCTTAAATAAAAACGCAACTGGAAACAATAATAATGGAGTAGCAGAAAAAGTTTTTTACAGTGTACCATATGTACCAAAGTTGACGGAAAACAAAACATTAAAACAGATGATAAATGATAAAACAACAATAGTCACACATAGATCAAACAAGACACTAAGACGTCTTTTTACACAGGAAAGAACAAAACTTGACAAATTAGAAACAGACAATGTTGTATACGAAATAACTTGTCAAGGAAATGAAACAGAAATATGCAATAGAGTATATGTGGGAACAACAAAACGAAAACTCGGAACTAGAGTATCAGAACATGAAGCAGACATAAACAAAGGAAAAGAGACAGCAGCTCTAGCCCAACATGTGAAAGAAACGGGACATAAAATAGATTTTAAGGGGGTCAAAATATTAGATAGAGAAAAGAGAGCGAATAGAAGATATACACTAGAAAGCCTACGAATACAGCAACGTATTAAAAAATCGATCAATACAAAAGAAGACAAAGACAACACCAAACTGCAATATTCAATTGCAATAACTTGACAAGTGAAGTTCTGTGATATTAGTTTTAAGTTTGCCTGTGATATTTTACATTAATTTTTATTATTTAAATTATACAATTAATTGTTCGTGCTGTCCAGTTTTATAATTTATTCAATAATGTAACTGAAGATCGTAAGTCAAACATAAAAATTAATATTACAAAAATATGACCAAAAATAATAAAAAACTTGTAATTTGTTGCCAGAATTTAAAAATAAAAATTCTCCTGAAGACGTCGGAAAAAAGCTGACGAAACGTTGAGAAAAAAGATGAAATAAATTGGTTTTATTTGCATCCTAAGAATCAAGAAATCTGACCATAAATAGCCAAACGTGAAACACAATAAAAAACATAAACAAACGAAATTGGTCACAAAACATAAACACAATAAATAACATCGGAAGGCCCGCCGAAATAAATTACATACTCATATACATACATATATTCGCATACGCATGTACATATGTATGTATGTATGTACAAATTTAAATAACAACAAGAACTTAAATTCTACAACAACATTACAAAATGAGACAACTTTTTAAACATATAAAATACAAATACAACACAGAAACCACAATTTTAATGAAACAATATTGCAGAGAAATACACAAATTAGCCAATTCACTTGAAAGATCAAATTTTTTACAGCAATGCAGAAAAGCTGGTATTATACCAAAACATATAACATATTCAACGCAAAAACTAAAGCAACTATTTAAAACAAATAAAGCACAGAACGAAATGAAAAAGGTAGAGAGAAACTTCCATCAAAAAATACTTAATGTTGAAATTACAGACACACACACAAATACAACTTTGATAAAGAAACAGATTGAAAACATAGAAAAACAGCTGGTAAATACACTGAACGAAACTGAACTTATGAAATTTAAAAAAGGACAATGGATAAGATTTAAAAACATAAAATTAAAAACAAGACAGAAACACTCATCTAAAATGAAGAAACTTAGAGCTGAGAAGTTTAATGATTTTGGTTTTACATTCAACGAAGACTGGTTTTTGAATTTCACCAGAGTTAATTTCGATATAGAAAGCAAATGGCTTCTATCACTAGGAAACAAGTTTGCGATTCCTGTAATAGGGAAAAACTTTTCGCCTGTTACTTTAGTAGCTGATATCGAGCAATGGGTTCAGAAAATTAAAGATGATAACGAGAAAGATACATTAAGAACAAAAATGGCAAATAGAATATCGAATTTCAGAAGAAATTGTAGAAACAATGACAAAGAAAAATTTATACTAGACATATACGAAAAAACAGAGAAAATATTAAAAGAAAATAAAAATACAATCATAGTTACTACAGCTGACAAAGGGAATAAGACAGTGGTTATTTATAAAGACGAATATAAAAATAAAATGAAGGAACTACTAGAGGACAAATCTACTTACAAAATTATCAGAAAAGATCCTACACCACAACTGCAAAGAACAAATAACAATATAATAACAGAACTTCTGAAAGGGAACCATATTACTAAGTTGGAAAAAATTAGAATGACATCTCATGCAGCTATGGCACCGGAACTTTATGGTTTACCAAAAATACATAAAGAAAACATACCACTAAGGCCAATTTCATCATCACTGAAAGTGCCATGTTATCATCTGTCGAAATATGTGGGTACAATATTAAAAAATCTCATTTCTCAAACTTATAACATCAGAAACTCTATGCAACTGAAGGCAAAACTCTGTGATATAACTTTAGACGAGAATGACATCATAGTATCATTTGACGTGGTATCATTATTTACTAATATACCTACACATTTAGCTATTAAGAACATACTTGACAAATGGGATACCGTTAAGGAGCACACTACTGTTAGTAGAAGGCAATTTTTGAAAATACTTCAATTCTGTATAACAGACAACAATTATTTCACATATGATGGACAGTATTATCACCAAACATATGGTATGCCAATGGGTAACCCATTATCACCGACGATAGCAGATATTGTTTTGGACACATTATTAGACGATATTATTAATGAATTGAAAACAAAACACATATACCTAAAATTTATTTGTAAGTATGTCGACGACTTATTTGCGGTTATTAAAAAAGCGGACATGGAAATCGTATTAAAAACTTTAAACTCATACCACAAAAATCTGCAATTCACTATTGAGATAGAAGAAAACAACGAAATACCATATTTGGATATGAAAATAATTAAATACAATAACAAATTAATAACAGACTGGTATGCAAAGGAAACCGCATCTGGCAGATTAATAAATTACCATTCCACCCAACCGATGATCATGAAAATAAATACGGCGACGAATCTAATTAACAAAATTCTCATCAGTGACAAACGATTCAGAAATAAAAACATTAGTAAAATAAGAAACATAATGACAAAAAACAACTTCCCGATATACATTACGAACAAACTAATAAACAAATGCTTAAATAAAAACGCAACTGGAAACAATAATAATGGAGTAGCAGAAAAAGTTTTTTACAGTGTACCATATGTACCAAAGTTGACGGAAAACAAAACATTAAAACAGATGATAAATGATAAAACAACAATAGTCACACATAGATCAAACAAGACACTAAGACGTCTTTTTACACAGGAAAGAACAAAACTTGACAAATTAGAAACAGACAATGTTGTATACGAAATAACTTGTCAAGGAAATGAAACAGAAATATGCAATAGAGTATATGTGGGAACAACAAAACGAAAACTCGGAACTAGAGTATCAGAACATGAAGCAGACATAAACAAAGGAAAAGAGACAGCAGCTCTAGCCCAACATGTGAAAGAAACGGGACATAAAATAGATTTTAAGGGGGTCAAAATATTAGATAGAGAAAAGAGAGCGAATAGAAGATATACACTAGAAAGCCTACGAATACAGCAACGTATTAAAAAATCGATCAATACAAAAGAAGACAAAGACAACACCAAACTGCAATATTCAATTGCAATAACTTGACAAGTGAAGTTCTGTGATATTAGTTTTAAGTTTGCCTGTGATATTTTACATTAATTTTTATTATTTAAATTATACAATTAATTGTTCGTGCTGTCCAGTTTTATAATTTATTCAATAATGTAACTGAAGATCGTAAGTCAAACATAAAAATTAATATTACAAAAATATGACCAAAAATAATAAAAAACTTGTAATTTGTTGCCAGAATTTAAAAATAAAAATTCTCCTGAAGACGTCGGAAAAAAGCTGACGAAACGTTGAGAAAAAAGATGAAATAAATTGGTTTTATTTGCATCCTAAGAATCAAGAAATCTGACCATAAATAGCCAAACGTGAAACACAATAAAAAACATAAACAAACGAAATTGGTCACAAAACATAAACACAATAAATAACATCGGAAGGCCCGCCGAAATAAATTACATACTCATATACATACATATATTCGCATACGCATGTACATATGTATGTATGTATGTACAAATTTAAATAACAACAAGAACTTAAATTCTACAACAACATTACAAAATGAGACAACTTTTTAAACATATAAAATACAAATACAACACAGAAACCACAATTTTAATGAAACAATATTGCAGAGAAATACACAAATTAGCCAATTCACTTGAAAGATCAAATTTTTTACAGCAATGCAGAAAAGCTGGTATTATACCAAAACATATAACATATTCAACGCAAAAACTAAAGCAACTATTTAAAACAAATAAAGCACAGAACGAAATGAAAAAGGTAGAGAGAAACTTCCATCAAAAAATACTTAATGTTGAAATTACAGACACACACACAAATACAACTTTGATAAAGAAACAGATTGAAAACATAGAAAAACAGCTGGTAAATACACTGAACGAAACTGAACTTATGAAATTTAAAAAAGGACAATGGATAAGATTTAAAAACATAAAATTAAAAACAAGACAGAAACACTCATCTAAAATGAAGAAACTTAGAGCTGAGAAGTTTAATGATTTTGGTTTTACATTCAACGAAGACTGGTTTTTGAATTTCACCAGAGTTAATTTCGATATAGAAAGCAAATGGCTTCTATCACTAGGAAACAAGTTTGCGATTCCTGTAACAGGAAAAAACTTTTCGCCTGTTACTTTAGTAGCTGATATCGAGCAATGGGTTCAGAAAATTAAAGATGATAACGAGAAAGATACATTAAGAACAAAAATGGCAAATAGAATATCGAATTTCAGAAGAAATTGTAGAAACAATGACAAAGAAAAATTTATACTAGATATATACGAAAAAACAGAGAAAATATTAAAAGAAAATAAAAATACAATCATAGTTACTACAGCTGACAAAGGGAATAAGACAGTGGTTATTTATAAAGACGAATATAAAAATAAAATGAAGGAACTACTAGAGGACAAATCTACTTACAAAATTATCAGAAAAGATCCTACACCACAACTGCAAAGAACAAATAACAATATAATAACAGAACTTCTGAAAGGGAACCATATTACTAAGTTGGAAAAAATTAGAATGACATCTCATGCAGCTATGGCACCGGAACTTTATGGTTTACCAAAAATACATAAAGAAAACATACCACTAAGGCCAATTTCATCATCACTGAAAGTGCCATGTTATCATCTGTCGAAATATGTGGGTACAATATTAAAAAATCTCATTTCTCAAACTTATAACATCAGAAACTCTATGCAACTGAAGGCAAAACTCTGTGATATAACTTTAGACGAGAATGACATCATAGTATCATTTGACGTGGTATCATTATTTACTAATATACCTACACATTTAGCTATTAAGAACATACTTGACAAATGGGATACCGTTAAGGAGCACACTACTGTTAGTAGAAGGCAATTTTTGAAAATACTTCAATTCTGTATAACAGACAACAATTATTTCACATATGATGGACAGTATTATCACCAAACATATGGTATGCCAATGGGTAACCCATTATCACCGACGATAGCAGATATTGTTTTGGACACATTATTAGACGATATTATTAATGAATTGAAAACAAAACACATATACCTAAAATTTATTTGTAAGTATGTCGACGACTTATTTGCGGTTATTAAAAAAGCGGACATGGAAATCGTATTAAAAACTTTAAACTCATACCACAAAAATCTGCAATTCACTATTGAGATAGAAGAAAACAACGAAATACCATATTTGGATATGAAAATAATTAAATACAATAACAAATTAATAACAGACTGGTATGCAAAGGAAACCGCATCTGGCAGATTAATAAATTACCATTCCACCCAACCGATGATCATGAAAATAAATACGGCGACGAATCTAATTAACAAAATTCTCATCAGTGACAAACGATTCAGAAATAAAAACATTAGTAAAATAAGAAACATAATGACAAAAAACAACTTCCCGATATACATTACGAACAAACTAATAAACAAATGCTTAAATAAAAACGCAACTGGAAACAATAATAATGGAGTAGCAGAAAAAGTTTTTTACAGTGTACCATATGTACCAAAGTTGACGGAAAACAAAACATTAAAACAGATGATAAATGATAAAACAACAATAGTCACACATAGATCAAACAAGACACTAAGACGTCTTTTTACACAGGAAAGAACAAAACTTGACAAATTAGAAACAGACAATGTTGTATACGAAATAACTTGTCAAGGAAATGAAACAGAAATATGCAATAGAGTATATGTGGGAACAACAAAACGAAAACTCGGAACTAGAGTATCAGAACATGAAGCAGACATAAACAAAGGAAAAGAGACAGCAGCTCTAGCCCAACATGTGAAAGAAACGGGACATAAAATAGATTTTAAGGGGGTCAAAATATTAGATAGAGAAAAGAGAGCGAATAGAAGATATACACTAGAAAGCCTACGAATACAGCAACGTATTAAAAAATCGATCAATACAAAAGAAGACAAAGACAACACCAAACTGCAATATTCAATTGCAATAACTTGACAAGTGAAGTTCTGTGATATTAGTTTTAAGTTTGCCTGTGATATTTTACATTAATTTTTATTATTTAAATTATACAATTAATTGTTCGTGCTGTCCAGTTTTATAATTTATTCAATAATGTAACTGAAGATCGTAAGTCAAACATAAAAATTAATATTACAAAAATATGACCAAAAATAATAAAAAACTTGTAATTTGTTGCCAGAATTTAAAAATAAAAATTCTCCTGAAGACGTCGGAAAAAAGCTGACGAAACGTTGAGAAAAAAGATGAAATAAATTGGTTTTATTTGCATCCTAAGAATCAAGAAATCTGACCATAAATAGCCAAACGTGAAACACAATAAAAAACATAAACAAACGAAATTGGTCACAAAACATAAACACAATAAATAACATCGGAAGGCCCGCCGAAATAAATTACATACTCATATACATACATATATTCGCATACGCATGTACATATGTATGTATGTATGTACAAATTTAAATAACAACAAGAACTTAAATTCTACAACAACATTACAAAATGAGACAACTTTTTAAACATATAAAATACAAATACAACACAGAAACCACAATTTTAATGAAACAATATTGCAGAGAAATACACAAATTAGCCAATTCACTTGAAAGATCAAATTTTTTACAGCAATGCAGAAAAGCTGGTATTATACCAAAACATATAACATATTCAACGCAAAAACTAAAGCAACTATTTAAAACAAATAAAGCACAGAACGAAATGAAAAAGGTAGAGAGAAACTTCCATCAAAAAATACTTAATGTTGAAATTACAGACACACACACAAATACAACTTTGATAAAGAAACAGATTGAAAACATAGAAAAACAGCTGGTAAATACACTGAACGAAACTGAACTTATGAAATTTAAAAAAGGACAATGGATAAGATTTAAAAACATAAAATTAAAAACAAGACAGAAACACTCATCTAAAATGAAGAAACTTAGAGCTGAGAAGTTTAATGATTTTGGTTTTACATTCAACGAAGACTGGTTTTTGAATTTCACCAGAGTTAATTTCGATATAGAAAGCAAATGGCTTCTATCACTAGGAAACAAGTTTGCGATTCCTGTAACAGGAAAAAACTTTTCGCCTGTTACTTTAGTAGCTGATATCGAGCAATGGGTTCAGAAAATTAAAGATGATAACGAGAAAGATACATTAAGAACAAAAATGGCAAATAGAATATCGAATTTCAGAAGAAATTGTAGAAACAATGACAAAGAAAAATTTATACTAGATATATACGAAAAAACAGAGAAAATATTAAAAGAAAATAAAAATACAATCATAGTTACTACAGCTGACAAAGGGAATAAGACAGTGGTTATTTATAAAGACGAATATAAAAATAAAATGAAGGAACTACTAGAGGACAAATCTACTTACAAAATTATCAGAAAAGATCCTACACCACAACTGCAAAGAACAAATAACAATATAATAACAGAACTTCTGAAAGGGAACCATATTACTAAGTTGGAAAAAATTAGAATGACATCTCATGCAGCTATGGCACCGGAACTTTATGGTTTACCAAAAATACATAAAGAAAACATACCACTAAGGCCAATTTCATCATCACTGAAAGTGCCATGTTATCATCTGTCGAAATATGTGGGTACAATATTAAAAAATCTCATTTCTCAAACTTATAACATCAGAAACTCTATGCAACTGAAGGCAAAACTCTGTGATATAACTTTAGACGAGAATGACATCATAGTATCATTTGACGTGGTATCATTATTTACTAATATACCTACACATTTAGCTATTAAGAACATACTTGACAAATGGGATACCGTTAAGGAGCACACTACTGTTAGTAGAAGGCAATTTTTGAAAATACTTCAATTCTGTATAACAGACAACAATTATTTCACATATGATGGACAGTATTATCACCAAACATATGGTATGCCAATGGGTAACCCATTATCACCGACGATAGCAGATATTGTTTTGGACACATTATTAGACGATATTATTAATGAATTGAAAACAAAACACATATACCTAAAATTTATTTGTAAGTATGTCGACGACTTATTTGCGGTTATTAAAAAAGCGGACATGGAAATCGTATTAAAAACTTTAAACTCATACCACAAAAATCTGCAATTCACTATTGAGATAGAAGAAAACAACGAAATACCATATTTGGATATGAAAATAATTAAATACAATAACAAATTAATAACAGACTGGTATGCAAAGGAAACCGCATCTGGCAGATTAATAAATTACCATTCCACCCAACCGATGATCATGAAAATAAATACGGCGACGAATCTAATTAACAAAATTCTCATCAGTGACAAACGATTCAGAAATAAAAACATTAGTAAAATAAGAAACATAATGACAAAAAACAACTTCCCGATATACATTACGAACAAACTAATAAACAAATGCTTAAATAAAAACGCAACTGGAAACAATAATAATGGAGTAGCAGAAAAAGTTTTTTACAGTGTACCATATGTACCAAAGTTGACGGAAAACAAAACATTAAAACAGATGATAAATGATAAAACAACAATAGTCACACATAGATCAAACAAGACACTAAGACGTCTTTTTACACAGGAAAGAACAAAACTTGACAAATTAGAAACAGACAATGTTGTATACGAAATAACTTGTCAAGGAAATGAAACAGAAATATGCAATAGAGTATATGTGGGAACAACAAAACGAAAACTCGGAACTAGAGTATCAGAACATGAAGCAGACATAAACAAAGGAAAAGAGACAGCAGCTCTAGCCCAACATGTGAAAGAAACGGGACATAAAATAGATTTTAAGGGGGTCAAAATATTAGATAGAGAAAAGAGAGCGAATAGAAGATATACACTAGAAAGCCTACGAATACAGCAACGTATTAAAAAATCGATCAATACAAAAGAAGACAAAGACAACACCAAACTGCAATATTCAATTGCAATAACTTGACAAGTGAAGTTCTGTGATATTAGTTTTAAGTTTGCCTGTGATATTTTACATTAATTTTTATTATTTAAATTATACAATTAATTGTTCGTGCTGTCCAGTTTTATAATTTATTCAATAATGTAACTGAAGATCGTAAATAATAATAAAAAAAATAAAAAATAATAAAAGACTTGTAATTTGTTGCCAGAATTTAAAAATAAAAATTCTCCTGAAGACGTCGGAAAAAAGCTGACGAAACGTTGAGAAAAAAGATGAAATAAATTGGTTTTATTTGCATCCTAAGAATCAAGAAATCTGACCATAAATAGCCAAACGTGAAACACAATAAAAAAACATAAAATTTTTAACTGTTAAATAGTGTTCAAAACAGTTTCAAATGGTTTCTGATGCTTATAAATGATGAAAAATGCATGTAAATTTGGTTAATTTTATTCACAAATGTAAACGAAGTGAAACAATTTTTTAAAAGTGAAATTTGTTTAAATATTGAAGAGCAAAATTTTAATTGTTAAATACTGTTCAAAACAGTTTTAAATAGTTTCTAAAGCTTATAAATGATGCAAAATGCATGTAAACTTGCTTAATTTTGTTCAACTGAGAAACTAAATTTTTAATTGTTAAATATTGTTCAAAACAGTTTCAAATTGTTTCTGATGCTCATAAATGATGTAAAATGCATGTAAATTTGGTTAGTTTTATTCACAAATGTAAAAAACGTGAAAAAATTTTTTATAAAGAAATTGGTTTAAATATTGAAAAACAAAATTTTTAATTGTTAAATACTGTTCAAAACAGTTTCATATAGTTTCTGAAGCTTATAAATGATGCAAAATGCATGTAAAATTGCTTCATTTTGTTCAACTGAAAAACTAAATTTTTAGTTGTTAAATATTGTTCAAAACTGTTTCAAATGGTTTATGATGCTTATAAATGGTGCAAACTACATATAAATTTGTTTAATTTTGTTAACAAACAAAAAAAATTTAAATTTTTTTAAAATATAACTTGTTTAAATAATTGAAAAACTAAATTTTTAGTTGTTATATATTGTTCAACACAGTTTCAAATGCTTTCTGAAGCTTATAAATGATGTCATATGAATGTAAATTTGGTTAATTTTATTCACAAATAAGTGAACATTTTTTTAAAGTAAAATTTGTTTAAATATTGAAAAACAAAGTTTTTAATTGTTAAAGACAGTCCAAAACAGTTACAAATAGTTTCTGAAGCTTATAAATTGTTCAAAACAGTTTCAAATGATTTCTGATGCTTATAAATGATTCAAAATGCATGTAAATTTGATTAATTTTGTTCACAAATGGGAAAAAAATGAAAATGTTTCTAAAAGTGAAATTTGCTTAAATTATTGAAAAACAAAATTTTTAGTTGTTAAATATTGTTCAACACAGTTTCAAATGGTTTCTGAAGCTTATAAATAATGCAAAATGCATGTACATTTGGTTAATGTTATTCACAAATGAAAAAAAAATAATATTTTTTTGAAAAGTGAAATTGAAAAACAAAATTTTTAGTTGTTAAATATTGTTTAAAACAGTTTCAAATGGTTTCTGATGCTTATAAATGATGCAAAATGCTTGTAAATTTTGCTAACAAACGTTAAAAAATGAAAGTTTTTTTAAAAGTGAAATTTGTTTAAATTATTGAAAAACAAAATTTTTAGTTGTTAAATATTGTTCAAAACAGTTTTAAATGGTTTCTGATGCTTATAAATGATGAAAAATGCATGTGAATTTGGTCAATTTTGTTCACAACTGTAAAAAAAGTGAAAATTTTTCAAATAGTTTCTGAAGCTTATAAATGATGCAAAATGCATGTAAACTTGCTTAATTTTGTTAGCAAATGTAAAAAAAAATTGTTTTAAAAGTGAAACTTGTTTAAATAATTGAAAAACAAAATTTTAGTTGTTAAATATTGTTCAAAACAGCTTCAATTGGTTTCTGATGCTTTTAATGATGCAAAATGCATATAAATTTGGTTAATTTTGTCAACAAACGTAAAAAAATGAAAATTTTTTTAAAAGAGAAATTTCTTTAAATAATTGAAAAAGAAAATTTTTAGTTGTTAAATATTGTTCAAAACAGTTTCAAATAGTTTCTGATGCTTATAAATGAAGCAAAATGCATGTAAATTTGGTTAATTCTATTCACAAATGTAAAAAAGGGAAAAATTTTTTTAAAAGTAAAATTTGTTTAAATATTGAAAAACAAAATTTTTAATTGTTAAATATGTAAAATTGCTTAATTTTGTTCAACTGAAAAACTAAATTTTTAGTTGTTAAATATTGGTTCGAAACAGTTTCAAATGGTTTATGATGCTTATAAATGGTGCAAAATGCATATAAAATTGTTTAATTCTGTTAACAAAAAAAAAAATTTTAATTTTTTTAAAAGAGAAACTTGTTTAAATAATTGAAAAACTAAATTTTTAGTTGTTATATATTGTTAAACACAGTTTCAAATGCTTTCTGAAGCTTATAAATGATGTAATATGAATGTAAATTTGGTTAATTTTATTCACAAATAAGTGAACATTTTTTAAGTAAAATTTGTTTAAATATTGAAAGTTTTTAATTGTTAAAGACAGTTCAAAACAGTTACAAATAGTTTCTGAAGCTTATAAATTGTTCAAAACAGTTTCAAATGGTTTTTGAAGCTTATAAATGATGCAAAATGCATGTACATTTGGGTAATTTTATTCACAAATGAAAAAAAAAATAATATTGTTTTGAAAAGAGAAATTGAAAAACAAAATTTTTAGTTGTTAAATATTGTTCAAAACAGTTTCAAATGGTTTCTGTTGCTTATAAATGATGCAAAATGCATGTAAATTTGGTTAAGTTTATTCACAAATGTAAAAGAAGTGAAAAAATTTTTTTGAAGTGCAATTTGTTAAAATATTGAAAAACAAATTTTAATTGGTAAATACTGTTCAAAATAGTTTTAAATAGTTTCTGAAGCTTATAAATGATGCAAAATGCATGTAAACTTGCTTAATTTTGTTAGCAAATGTAAAAAAAAATTGTTTTAAAAGTGAAACTTGTTTAAATAATTGAAAAACAAAATTTTAGTTGTTAAATATTGTTCAAAACAGCTTCAATTGGTTTCTGATGCTTTTAATGATGCAAAATGCATATAAATTTGGTTAATTTTGTCAACAAACGTAAAATAATGAAAATTTTTTTAAAAAGAAATTTGTTTAAATAATTGAAAAACAAAATTTTTAGTTGTTAAATATTGTTTAAAACAGTTTCAGATTTTTTCTGAAGCTTATAAATGATTCAAAATGCAGGTAAATTTGGTTAATTTTATTCACATATGTAAAAGAAGTGAAACAATTTTTTTAAAGTGAAATTTGTTTAAATATTGAAAAACAAAATTTTTAATTGTTAAATATTGTTCAAAACAGTTTCAGATTGTTTTTGAAGCTTATAAATGATTCAAAATGCATGTAAATTTGGTTCATTTTATTCACAAATGTAAAAGAAGTGAAACAATTTTTTTAAAGTGAAATTTGTTTAAATATTGAAAAAAAATTTGTTAATTGTTAAATACTGTTCAAAACAATTTTAAATAGTTTCTGAAGCTTATAAATGATGCAAAATGCATGTAAACTTGCTTAATTTTGTTCAACTGAGAAACTAAATTTTTAGTTGTTAAATATTGTTCAAAACAGTTTCAAATTGTTTCTGATGCTCATAAATGATGTAAAATGCATGTAAATTTGGTTAGTTTTATTCACAAATGTAAAAAAGTGAACATTTTTTTTAAAAGTAAAATTTGTTTAAATTATTGAAAAACAAAATTTTTAGTTGTTAAATATTGTTCAACACAGTTTCAAATGGTTTCAGAAGCTTATAAATGTTGCAAAATGCATGTAAATTTGGTTAATTTTATTCACAAATGTAAATAAGTAAAATTTTTTTTAAGTGAAATTTATTTAAATATTGAAAAACAAAATTTTTAATTGTTAAATACTGTTCAAAACAGTTTCAAATAGTTTCTGAAGCTTATAAAAACCAAAATTTTTAGTTGTAGTGAAAGCTTTTTTAAAAGTGAAATTTGTTTAAATAATTGAACAACTAAATTTTTAGTTGTTAAATATTGTTCAAAACAGTTTCAAGTGGTTTCTGATGCTTATAAATGATGCGAAATGCATGTAAACTTGCTTAATTTTGTTCAACTGAATAACTAAATTTTTAGTTGTTAAATATTGTCCAAAACAGTTTCAAATGGTTTCTGGTACTTATAAATAATGCAAATTTTGTTTTTCAATTATTTAACTAAATTTCACTTTAAAAACAATTTTTTTTACATTTGTGACAAAATTAAGCAAGTTTACATGCATTTTGCAACATTTATACGCTTCAGAAACTTTTTGGAAATGTTTTGAACAATATTTAACAATTAAAAATTTTGTTTTTCAATATTTAAACAAATTTCACTTAAAAAAATTTTTCTTTTTTTTTACATTTGTGAATAAAATTAACCAAATTTACATGCAGTTTGCATCATCAGAAACTATTTAAAACTTTTTTGAACAGTATTTAACAATTAAAAATTTTGTTTTTCAATATTTAAATAAATTTCACTTAAAAAAAATTTTTTACTTATTTACATTTGTGAATAAAATTAACCAACTTTACATGCATTTTGCAACATTTATAAGCTTCAGAAACCATTTGAAACTGTGTTGAACAATATTTAACAACTAAAAATTTAGTTTCTCAGTTGAACAAAATTAAGATAGTTTACATGCATTTTGCATAATTTATAAGCTTCAGAAACTATTTAAAACTGTTTTGAACAGTATTTAAACAAATTTCACATTAAAAAAATTGTTTCACTTCTTTTACGTTTGTGAATAAAATTAACCAAATTTACATGCATTTTGAATTATTTATAAGCTTCAGAAACAATCTGAAACTGTTTTGAACAATATTTAACAACTAAAAATTTTGTTTTTCAATTATTTAAACAAATTTCTCTTTAAAAAAATTTAAATTTTTTTACGTTTGTTGACAAAATTAACCAAATTTATATGAATTTTGCATCATTTAAAAATTTAGTTTTTCAATTGAACAAAATTAAGCAAGTTTACATGCATTTTGCATCATTTTTAAGCTTATAAATGATGCAAAATGCATGTAAATTTGGTTAATTTTGTTAACAAACGTAAAAAATTAAATTTTTTTAAAAGAGAAATTTGTGTAAATACTTGAAAAACAAAATTTTTAGTTGTTAAATATTGTTCAACACAGTTTCAAATGGTTTCTGAAGCATATAAATCATGCCAAATGCATGTATTTGAAACTTCAACTGGTTTCTGAAGCTTATAAACCATGCAAAATGCATGTACAATTGGTTAATTTTATTCACAAATGTAAAATAAGTGAAAAACTTTCTTTAAAGTGAAATTTGTTTAAATATTGAAAAACAAAATTTTTAATTGTTAAATATTGTTCAAAACAGTTTTAAATAGTTTCTGAAGCTTATAAATGATGCAAAATGCATGTAGACTTGCTTATTTCTGTTCAACTGAAAAAAAATTTTAGTTGTTTAATATTGTTCAAAACAGTTTCAAATGGTTTATGATGATTATAAATGATGCAAAATTCATGTAAATTTGGTTAATTTTATTCGCAAATGTAAAAAAAGAAAATTTTTTATTTAAGTGAAATTTGTTTAAATATTGAAAAACAAAATGTTTAAGTGTTAAATAATGTTCCAAACAGTTTTTGAAGCTTATAAATGATGCAAAATTCATTTAAACTTGTTTAATTTTGTTCAACTGAAAAACTAAACTTTTCAAAACTGTTTCAAATAGTTTCTAATGCTTATAAATGATGCAAAATGCATGTAAGCTTGCTTAATTTTGTTCACAAATGTAAATAAAATTAAAATTTTTTTTAAAAGTGAAATTTTTGTAAATAATTGAAAACCTAAAGTTTTAGTTGTTAAATATTGTTCAAAACAATTTTAAATGGTTTCTGATGCTTATAAATGATCCAAAATGCATATAAATTTGGTGAATTTTGTTAACAAACGTAAAAAATGAAAATTTTTTTAAAAGAGAAATTTGTTTAAATAACTGAAAAACAAAATTTTTAGCTGTTTAATATTGTTCAAGACAGTTTCAAATGGTTTCCGAAGCTTATAAATGATGCAAAATGGATGTAAATTTGGTTAATTTTATTCACAAATGTAAAAAAAGTGAAAAAAAAATTTTTAAAGTGAAATTTGTTTAAATATTAAAAAACAAAATTTTTAATTGTTAAATGCTGTTCAAAACAGTTTCAAATAGTTTCTGAAGCTTACAACTGATGCAAAATGCATGTAAGCTTGCTTAATTTTGTTCAACTGAAAAACTAAATTATTAGTTGTTAAATATTGTACAAAACAGTTTCAAATGTGATAAATTCTTTTTAAAGTGAAATATGTTTAAATATTGCAAAAAAATTTGAATTGTTAAATATTGCTCAAAAGAGTCTCAAATAGTCTCTGAAGCTTATAAATGATGCCTAATGCATGTAAACTTGGTTAATTTTGTTCAACTGAAAAACTAAATTTTTAGTTGTTAAATATTGTTCAAAACAGTTTCAAATAGTTTCTGATGCTTCTAAATCATGCAAAATGCATGTAAATTTGGTTAATTTTATTTACAAATGGAAAATTTTTTTAAAGTGAAATTTGTTTATATATTGAAAAACTATACTTTTAATTGTTAAATACTGTTCAGAACAGTTTCAAATAGTTTCCGAAGCTTATAAATGAGTGCAAAATGCATGTAAACTTGCTTTATTTTGTTCACAAAAGTAAAAAAAAAATTGTTTTAAAAGTGAAATTAGTTTAATTACTTGAAAAACTAAATTTTTAGTTGTTAAATATTGTTTCAAATGGTTTCTGATGCTTATAAATGATGCAAAATGCATTTAAATATGGTTAATTTTGTTCACAAATGTAAAAAAAACGTGAACATTTTTTAAAAAGTGAAATTTGTTTAAATAATTGGAAAACTTACTTTTTAGTTATTAAATATTGTTCCATACAGTTTCAAATAGTTTCTGATGCTTATAAATGATGCAAAATGCATATAAATTTGGTTAATTTTGTTAACAAACGTAAAAAAATTAAAAATTTTTTTAAAAGAGAAATTGTTAGTTGTTAAAAATTGTTTCTAATGAAAATGCATGTAAATTTGGTTAATTTTGTTCACAAATGTAAAAAAATGAACATTTTTTTTTAAAGTGATTTTTTTTATATAATTGACAAACACAGTTTTTAGTTATTAAATATTGTTCAAAACAGTTTCAAAAGGTTTCTGATGCTTATAAATGATGCATATAAATTTGGTTAATTTTGTTCACAAATGTAAAAAAAAGTGAACATTTTTTTAAAAGTGAAATTTATTTAAATAATTGAAAAACAAAACTTTTAGTTGTAAAATATTGTTCAAAACAGTTTCAAATGGTTTCGAAGCTTATAAATTATGCACAATGCCAGTGTATTTCGTTAATTTTATTCACAATCTTAAAACAAGTGAAAAAATTTTTTATAAGTGAAATTTGTTTACATAATTCAAAACCAAAATTTTTAGTTGTTAAATATT
>CATQFL010000265.1:0-55377 GCA_956483635.1 Panzeria rudis
TCAAAAACACCCAAAAAGTATTTTTGCTGTAAAATCTAAAATAATTCCTGTGCAAGATTGAAACAAAAGCCAAAATTAAGATTAGACCAATAAAAAACAAACTGCGTACAGCTTTTTGGGTAAAAAATAAAACTATGGGGTGATAATCACCAACAAACTTTTACATTCCGCAAAAAATGCTCAAAAACACCCAAAAAGTATTTTTGCTGTAAAATCTAAAGTAGTTCTTGTGCAAGATTGAATCAAAAGCCAAAATTAAGCTTAGGCCAATAGAAAACAAACTGCGTACAGGTTTTTGCGCAAAAAATAAAACTTTGGGGTGATAATCACCAACAAACTTTTACATTCCGAAAAAATACTCAAAAACACCCAAAAAGTATTTTTGCTTTAAAATCTACAATAATTCTTGTGCAAGATTAAAACAAAAGCGAAAATCAAGCTTAGACCAATAGAAAACAAACTGCGTACAGCATTTTGGGTAAAAAATAAGACTATGGGGTGATAATCACCAACAAACTTTTACATTCCGCAAAAAATGCTCAAAAACACCCAAAAAGTATTTTTGCTGTAAAATCTAAAATAATTCCTGTGCAAGATTTAAACAAAAGCCAAAATCAAGCTTAGACCGATAGAAAACAAACTGCGTACAGCTTTTTGGGTAAAAAATAAGACTATGGGGTGATAATCACCAACAAACTTTTACATTGCGCAAAAAATGCTCAAAAACACCCAAAAAGTATTTTTGCTGTAAAATCTAAAATAATTCCTCTGCAAGATTGAAACAAAAGCCAAAATTAAGCTTAGACCAATAGAAAACAAACTGCGTACAGGTTTTTGCGCAAAAAATTAAACTATGGGGTGATAATCACCAACAAACTTTTACATTCCGAAAAAATACTCAAAAACACCCAAAAAGTATTTTTGCTTTAAAATCTAAAATAATTCTTGTGCAAGATTAAACCAAAAGCCAAATTGAAGCTTAGACCAATAGAAAACAAACTGCGTACAGCTTTTTGGGTAAAAAATAAAACTATGGGGTGATAATCACCAACAAACTTTTACATTGCGCAAAAAATGCTCAAAAACACCCAAAAAGTATTTTTGCTGTAAAATCTAAAATAATTCCTGTGCAAGATTTAAACAAAAGCCAAAATTAAGCTTAGACAAGTAGAAAACAAACTGCGTACAGTTTTTTGGGTAAAAAATAAAACTATGGGGTGATAATCACCAACAAACTTTTCCATTCCGCAAAAATGCTCAAAAACACCCAAAAAGTATTTTTGCTGTAAAATCTAAAATAATTCTTGTGCAAGATTACAACAAAAGCCAAAATCAAGCTTAGACCGATAGAAAACAAACTGCGTACAGCTTTTTGGGTAAAAAATAAGACTATGGGGTGATAATCACCAACAAACTTTTACATTGCGCAAAAAATGCTCAAAAACACCCAAAAAGTATTTTTGCTGTAAAATCTAAAATAATTCCTGTGCAAGATTGAAACAAAAGCCAAAATTAAGCTTAGACCAATAGAAAACAAACTGCGTACAGGTTTTTGCGCAAAAAATAAAACTTTGGGGTGATAATCACCAACAAACTTTTACATTCCGAAAAAATACTCAAAAACACCCAAAAAGTATTTTTGCTTTAAAATCTACAATAATTCTTGTGCAAGATTAAAACAAAAGCGAAAATCAAGCTTAGACCAATAGAAAACAAACTGCGTACAGCATTTTGGGTAAAAAATAAGACTATGGGGTGATAATCACCAACAAACTTTTACATTCCGCAAAAAATGCTCAAAAACACCCAAAAAGTATTTTTGCTGTAAAATCTAAAATAATTCCTGTGCAAGATTGAAACAATAGCCAAAATTAAGATTAGACCAATAAAAAACAAACTGCGTACAGCTTTTTGGGTAAAAAATAAAACTATGGGGTGATAATCACCAACAAACTTTTACATTCCGCAAAAAATGCTCAAAAACACCCAAAAAGTATTTTTGCTGTAAAATCTAAAGTAGTTCTTGTGCAAGATTGAATCAAAAGCCAAAATTAAGCTTAGACCAATAGAAAACAAACTGCGTACAGGTTTTTGCGCAAAAAATAAAACTTTGGGGTGATAATCACCAACAAACTTTTACATTCCGAAAAAATACTCAAAAACACCCAAAAAGTATTTTTGCTTTAAAATCTACAATAATTCTTGTGCAAGATTAAAACAAAAGCGAAAATCAAGCTTAGACCAATAGAAAACAAACTGCGTACAGCATTTTGGGTAAAAAATAAGACTATGGGGTGATAATCACCAACAAACTTTTACATTCCGCAAAAAATGCTCAAAAACACCCAAAAAGTATTTTTGCTGTAAAATCTAAAATAATTCCTGTGCAAGATTTAAACAAAAGCCAAAATCAAGCTTAGACCGATAGAAAACAAACTGCGTACAGCTTTTTGGGTAAAAAATAAGACTATGGGGTGATAATCACCAACAAACTTTTACATTGCGCAAAAAATGCTCAAAAACACCCAAAAAGTATTTTTGCTGTAAAATCTAAAATAATTCCTCTGCAAGATTGAAACAAAAGCCAAAATTAAGCTTAGACCAATAGAAAACAAACTGCGTACAGCTTTTTGCGCAAAAAATTAAACTATGGGGTGATAATCACCAACAAACTTTTACATTCCGAAAAAATACTCAAAAACACCCAAAAAGTATTTTTGCTTTAAAATCTAAAATAATTCTTGTGCAAGATTAAACCAAAAGCCAAATTGAAGCTTAGACCAATAGAAAACAAACTGCGTACAGCTTTTTGGGTAAAAAATAAAACTATGGGGTGATAATCACCAACAAACTTTTACATTGCGCAAAAAATGCTCAAAAACACCCAAAAAGTATTTTTGCTGTAAAATCTAAAATAATTCCTGTGCAAGATTTAAACAAAAGCCAAAATTAAGCTTAGACAAGTAGAAAACAAACTGCGTACAGTTTTTTGGGTAAAAAATAAAACTATGGGGTGATAATCACCAACAAACTTTTCCATTCCGCAAAAATGCTCAAAAACACCCAAAAAGTATTTTTGCTGTAAAATCTAAAATAATTCTTGTGCAAGATTACAACAAAAGCCAAAATCAAGCTTAGACCGATAGAAAACAAACTGCGTACAGCTTTTTGGGTAAAAAATAAGACTATGGGGTGATAATCACCAACAAACTTTTACATTGCGCAAAAAATGCTCAAAAACACCCAAAAAGTATTTTTGCTGTAAAATCTAAAATAATTCCTGTGCAAGATTGAAACAAAAGCCAAAATTAAGCTTAGACCAATAGAAAACAAACTGCGTACAGCTTTTTGGGTAAAAAATAAAAGTATGGGGTGATAATCACCAACAAACTTTTACATTCCGCAAAAAATGCTCAAAAACACCCAAAAAGTATTTTTGCTGTAAAATCTAAAGTAGTTCTTGTGCAAGATTGAATCAAAAGCCAAAATTAAGCTTAGACCAATAGAAAACAAACTGCGTACAGGTTTTTGCGCAAAAAATAAAACTTTGGGGTGATAATCACCAACAAACTTTTACATTCCGAAAAAATACTCAAAAACACCCAAAAAGTATTTTTGCTGTAAAATCTAAAATAATTCTTGTGCAAGATTACAACAAAAGCCAAAATCAAGCTTAGACCGATAGAAAACAAACTGCGTACAGCTTTTTGGGTAAAAAATAAAACTATGGGGTGATAATCACCAACAAACTTTTACATTGCGCAAAAAATGCTCAAAAACACCCAAAAAGTATTTTTGCTGTAAAATCTAAAATAATTCCTGTGCAAGATTGAAACAAAAGCCAAAATTAAGCTTAGACCAATAGAAAACAAACTGCGTACAGCTTTTTGGGTAAAAAATAAAACTATGGGGTGATAATCACCAACAAACTTTTACATTCCGCAAAAAATGCTCAAAAACACCCAAAAAGTATTTTTGCTGTAAAATCTAAAGTAGTTCTTGTGCAAGATTGAATCAAAAGCCAAAATTAAGCTTAGACCAATAGAAAACAAACTGCGTACAGGTTTTTGCGCAAAAAATAAAACTTTGGGGTGATAATCACCAACAAACTTTTACATTCCGAAAAAATACTCAAAAACTCCCAAAAAGTATTTTTGCTTTAAAATCTAAAATAATTCTTGTGCAAGATTAAAACAAAAGCGAAAATCAAGCTTAGACCAATAGAAAACAAACTGCGTACAGCATTTTGGGTAAAAAATAAGACTATGGGGTGATAATCACCAACAAACTTTTACATTCCGCAAAAAATGCTCAAAAACACCCAAAAAGTATTTTTGCTGTAAAATCTACAATAATTCCTGTGCAAGATTTAAACAAAAGCCAAAATCAAGCTTAGACCGATAAAAAACAAACTGCGTACAGCTTTTTGGGTAAAAAATAAGACTATGGGGTGATAATCACCAACAAACTTTTACATTGCGCAAAAAATGCTCAAAAACACCCAAAAAGTATTTTTGCTGTAAAATCTAAAATAATTCCTGTGCAAGATTTAAACAAAAGCCAAAATCAAGCTTAGACGAGTAGAAAACAAACTGCGTACAGTTTTTTGGGTAAAAAATAAAACTATGGGGTGATAATCACCAACAAACTTTTCCATTCCGCAAAAATGCTCAAAAACACCCAAAAAGTATTTTTGCTGTAAAATCTAAAATAATTCTTGTGCAAGATTGAAACAAAAGCCAAAATTAAGCTTAGACCAATAGAAAACAAACTGCGTACAGCTTTTTGGGTAAAAAATAAAACTATGGGGTGATAATCACCAACAAACTTTTACATTCCGCAAAAAATGCTCAAAAACACCCAAAAAGTATTTTTGCTGTAAAATCTAAAGTAGTTCTTGTGCAAGATTGAATCAAAAGCCAAAATTAAGCTTAGACCAATAAAAAACAAACTGCGTACAGGTTTTTGCGCAAAAAATAAAACTTTGGGGTGATAATCACCAACAAACTTTTACATTCCGAAAAAATACTCAAAAACACCCAAAAAGTATTTTTGCTTTAAAATCTAAAATAATTCTTGTGCAAGATTAAAACAAAAGCGAAAATCAAGCTTAGACCAATAGAAAACAAACTGCGTACAGCATTTTGGGTAAAAAATAAGACTATGGGGTGATAATCACCAACAAACTTTTACATTCCGCAAAAAATGCTCAAAAACACCCAAAAAGTATTTTTGCTGTAAAATCTAAAATAATTCCTGTGCAAGATTTAAACAAAAGCCAAAATCAAGCTTAGACCGATAAAAAACAAACTGCGTACAGCTTTTTGGGTAAAAAATAAGACTATGGGGTGATAATCACCAACAAACTTTTACATTGCGCAAAAAATGCTCAAAAACACCCAAAAAGTATTTTTGCTGTAAAATCTAAAATAATTCCTCTGCAAGATTGAAACAAATGCCAAAATTAAGCTTAGACCAATAAAAAACAAACTGCGTACAGGTTTTTGCGCAAAAAATTAAACTATGGGGTGATAATCACCAACAAACTTTTACATTCCGAAAAAATACTCAAAAACACCCAAAAAGTATTTTTGCTTTAAAATCTAAAATAATTCTTGTGCAAGATTAAACCAAAAGCCAAATTGAAGCTTAGACCAATAGAAAACAAACTGCGTACAGCTTTTTGGGTAAAAAATAAAACTATGGGGTGATAATCACCAACAAACTTTTACATTGCGCAAAAAATGCTCAAAAACACCCAAAAAGTATTTTTGCTGTAAAATCTAAAATAATTCCTGTGCAAGATTTAAACAAAAGCCAAAATTAAGCCTAGACAAGTAGAAAACAAACTGCGTACAGTTTTTTTGGGTAAAAAATAAAACTATGGGGTGATAATCACCAACAAACTTTTCCATTCCGCAAAAATGCTCAAAAACACCCAAAAAGTATTTTTGCTGTAAAATCTAAAATAATTCTTGTGCAAGATTACAACAAAAACCAAAATCAAGCTTAGACCGATAGAAAACAAACTGCGTACAGCTTTTTGGGTAAAAAATAAGACTATGGGGTGATAATCACCAACAAACTTTTACATTGCGCAAAAAATGCTCAAAAACACCCAAAAAGTATTTTTGCTGTAAAATCTAAACTAATTCCTGTGCAAGATTGAAACAAAAGCCAAAATTAAGCTTAGACCAATAGAAAACAAACTGCGTACAGCTTTTTGGGTAAAAAATAAAACTATGGGGTGATAATCACCAACAAACTTTTACATTCCGCAAAAAATGCTCAAAAACACCCAAAAAGTATTTTTGCTGTAAAATCTAAAGTAGTTCTTGTGCAAGATTGAATCAAAAGCCAAAATTAAGCTTAGACCAATAGAAAACAAACTGCGTACAGGTTTTTGCGCAAAAAATAAAACTTTGGGGTGATAATCACCAACAAACTTTTACATTCCGAAAAAATACTCAAAAACACCCAAAAAGTATTTTTGCTTTAAAATCTAAAATAATTCTTGTGCAAGATTAAAACAAAAGCGAAAATCAAGCTTAGACCAATAGAAAACAAACTGCGTACAGCATTTTGGGTAAAAAATAAGACTATGGGGTGATAATCACCAACAAACTTTTACATTCCGCAAAAAATGCTCAAAAACACCCAAAAAGTATTTTTGCTGTAAAATCTAAAATAATTCCTGTGCAAGATTTAAACAAAAGCCAAAATCAAGCTTAGACCAATAGAAAACAAACTGCGTACAGCTTTTTGGGTAAAAAATAAGACTATGGGGTGATAATCACCAACAAACTTTTACATTGCGCAAAAAATGCTCAAAAACACCCAAAAAGTATTTTTGCTGTAAAATCTAAAATAATTCCTCTGCAAGATTGAAACAAAAGCCAAAATTAAGCTTAGACCAATAGAAAACAAACTGCGTACAGGTTTTTGCGCAAAAAATTAAACTATGGGGTGATAATCACCAACAAACTTTTACATTCCGAAAAAATACTCAAAAACACCCAAAAAGTATTTTTGCTTTAAAATCTAAAATAATTCTTGTGCAAGATTAAACCAAAAGCCAAATTGAAGCTTAGACCAATAAAAAACAAACTGCGTACAGCTTTTTGGGTAAAAAATAAAACTATGGGGTGATAATCACCAACAAACTTTTACATTGCGCAAAAAATGCTCAAAAACACCCAAAAAGTATTTTTGCTGTAAAATCTAAAATAATTCCTGTGCAAGATTGAAACAAAAGCCAAAATTAAGCTTAGACCAATAGAAAACAAACTGCGTACAGCTTTTTGGGTAAAAAATAAAACTATGGGGTGATAATCACCAACAAACTTTTACATTCCGCAAAAAATGCTCAAAAACACCCAAAAAGTATTTTTGCTGTAAAATCTAAAGTAGTTCTTGTGCAAGATTGAATCAAAAGCCAAAATTAAGCTTAGACCAATAGAAAACAAACTGCGTACAAGTTTTTGCGCAAAAAATAAAACTTTGGGGTGATAATCACCAACAAACTTTTACATTCCGAAAAAATACTCAAAAACACCCAAAAAGTATTTTTGCTTTAAAATCTAAAATAATTCTTGTGCAAGATCAAACCAAAAGCCAAATTGAAGCTTAGACCGATAGAAAACAAACTGCGTACAGCTTTTTGGGTAAAAAATAAGACTATGGGGTGATAATCACCAACAAACTTTTACATTGCGCAAAAAATGCTCAAAAACACCCAAAAAGTATTTTTGCTGTAAAATCTAAAATAATTCCTGTGCAAGATTGAAACAAAAGCCAAAATTAAGCTTAGACCAATAAAAAACAAACTGCGTACAGCTTTTTGGGTAAAAAATAAAACTATGGGGTGATAATCACCAACAAACTTTTACATTCCGCAAAAAATGCTCAAAAACACCCAAAAAGTATTTTTGCTGTAAAATCTAAAATAATTCTTTCGCAAGATTGAAACAAAAGCCAAAATTAAGCTTAGACCAATAGAAAACAAACTGCGTACAGTTTTTTGGGTAAAAAATAAAACCATGAGGTGATAATCACCAACAAACTTTTACATTCCGCAAAAAATGCTCAAAAACACCCAAAAAGTATTTTTGCTGTAAAATCTAAAGTAGTTCTTGTGCAAGATTGAATCAAAAGCCAAAATTAAGCTAAGACCAATAGAAAACAAACTGCGTACAGGTTTTTGCGCAAAAAATAAAACTATGGGGTGATAATCACCAACAAACTTTTACATTCCGAAAAAATACTCAAAAACACCCAAAAAGTATTTTTGCTTTAAAATCTAAAATAATTCTTGTGCAAGATTAAAACAAAAGCCAAAATCAAGCTTAGACCAATAGAAAACAAACTGCGTACAGCATTTTGGGTAAAAAATAAGACTATGGGGTGATAATCACCAACAAACTTTTACATTCCGCAAAAAATGCTCAAAAACACCCAAAAAGTATTTTTGCTGTAAAATCTAAAATAATTCTTGTGCAAGATTAAAACAAAAGCCAAATTGAAGCTTAGACCAATAGAAAACAAACTGCGACAAGCTTTTTGGGTAAAAAATAAGACTATGGGGTGATAATCACCAACAAACTTTTACATTCCGCAAAAAATGCTCAAAAATACCCAAAAAGTATTTCTGCTGTAAAATCTAAAATAATTCTTGTGCAAGATTACAACAAAAGCCAAAATCAAGCTTAGACCAATAGAAAACAAACTGCGTACAGCATTTTGGGTAAAAAATAAGACTATGGGGTGATAATCACCAACAAACTTTTACATTCCGCAAAAAATGCTCAAAAACACCCAAAAAGTATTTTTGCTGTAAAATCTAAAATAATTCCTGTGCAAGATTTAAACAAAAGCCAAAATCAAGCTTAGACCGATAGAAAACAAACTGCGTACAGCTTTTTGGGTAAAAAATAAGACTATGGGGTGATAATCACCAACAAACTTTTACATTGCGCAAAAAATGCTCAAAAACACCCAAAAAGTATTTTTGCTGTAAAATCTAAAATAATTCCTCTGCAAGATTGAAACAAAAGCCAAAATTAAGCTTAGACCAATAGAAAACAAACTGCGTACAGCTTTTTGGGAAAAATATAAAACTATGGGGTGATAATCACCAACAAACTTTTACATTCCGCAAAAAATGCTCAAAAACACCCAAAAAGTATTTTTGCTGTAAAATCTAAAATAATTCTTGCGCAAGATTGAAACAAAAGCCAAAATTAAGCTTAGACCAATAGAAAACAAACTGCGTACAGCATTTTGGGTAAAAAATAAGACTATGGGGTGATAATCACCAACAAACTTTTACATTCCGCAAAAAATGCTCAAAAACACCCAAAAAGTATTTTTGCTGTAAAATCTAAAATAATTCCTGTGCAAGATTTAAACAAAAGCCAAAATTAAGCTTAGACGAGTAGAAAAGAAAGTGCGTACAGTTTTTTGGGTAAAAAATAAAACTATGGGGTGATAATCACCAACAAACTTTTTCATTCCGCAAAAATGCTCAAAAACACCCAAAAAGTATTTTTGCTGTAAAATCTAAAATAATTCTTGTGCAAGATTACAACAAAAGCCAAAATCAAGCTTAGACCGATAGAAAACAAACTGCGTACAGCTTTTTGGGTAAAAAATAAGACTATGGGGTGATAATCACCAACAAACTTTTACATTGCGCAAAAAATGCTCAAAAACACCCAAAAAGTATTTTTGCTGTAAAATCTAAAATAATTCCTGTGCAAGATTGAAACAAAAGCCAAAATTAAGCTTAGACCAATAAAAAACAAACTGCGTACAGCTTATTGGGTAAAAAATAAAACTATGGGGTGATAATCACCAACAAACTTTTACATTCCGCAAAAAATGCTCAAAAACACCCAGAAAGTATTTTTGCTGTAAAATCTAAAATAATTCTTGCGCAAGATTGAAACAAAAGCCAAAATTAAGCTTAGACCAATAGAAAACAAACTGCGTACAGGTTTTTGCGCAAAAAATTAAACTATGGGGTGATAATCACCAACAAACTTTTACATTCCGAAAAAATACTCAAAAACACCCAAAAAGTATTTTTGCTTTAAAATCTAAAATAATTCTTGTGCAAGATTAAACCAAAAGCCAAATTGAAGCTTAGACCAATAGAAAACAAACTGCGTACAGCATTTTGGGTAAAAAATAAGACTATGGGGTGATAATCACCAACAAACTTTTACATTCCGCAAAAAATGCTCAAAAACACCCAAAAAGTATTTTTGCTGTAAAATCTAAAATAATTCCTGTGCAAGATTTAAACAAAAGCCAAAATTAAGCTTAGACGAGTAGAAAACAAACTGCGTACAGTTTTTTGGGTAAAAAATAAAACTATGGGGTGATAATCACCAACAAACTTTTCCATTCCGCAAAAATGCTCAAAAACACCCAAAAAGTATTTTTGCTGTAAAATCTAAAATAATTCTTGTGCAAGATTACAACAAAAGCCAAAATCAAGCTTAGACCGATAGAAAACAAACTGCGTACAGCTTTTTGGGTAAAAAATAAGACTATGGGGTGATAATCACCAACAAACTTTTACATTGCGAAAAAAATGCTCAAAAACACCCAAAAAGTATTTTTGCTGTAAAATCTAAAATAATTCCTGTGCAAGATTGAAACAAAAGCCAAAATTAAGCTTAGACCAATAAAAAACAAACTGCGTACAGCTTTTTGGGTAAAAAATAAAACTATGGGATGATAATCACCAACAAACTTTTACATTCCGCAAAAAATGCTCAAAAACACCCAAAAAGTATTTTTGCTGTAAAATCTAAAATAATTCCTGTGCAAGATTGAAACAAAAGCCAAAATTAAGCTTAGACAAGTAGAAAACAAACTGCGTACAGCTTTTTGGGTAAAAAATAAAACTATGGGGTGATAACCACCAACAAACTTTTCCATTCCCTAAAAAAGGAATTATTTTAGATTTTACAGGAAAAATACTCTTTGGGTCTTTGTGAGGCTTTTTGTTCAAATGAAATTTAAAAGACTTTTACATTCCCCAAAAAAGTATTTTTGTTGTTAAATCTAAACTAATTCTTGGGTACGAAATAAAGAAATGTTTTAATGTATCTAAGAGCCTTTTAAATTATTTATTTTATTATATTCATTGCTTACTGTATCTTTTCTCAGTTAAAATAATTCACCACTTATCATATAATACAATAGCAACAACAGAAAGATCAACGGACAGCTGTTACGGTTTGTTGTGGTGAGTTTGATTTGTTCACGCCGATCAAATTTTTTGGATTATTATTATACACACTTGGTCAAGTTAACAAGATTCTACTTTTGTTGTACGGTGATCTAGGAGCACATGAAAAGCAAACAAACTTTAGTAAAACGGAAAACTTTCTTTCAGAGATGTAATACCAAGCTCATGAACCACTTGGCTCGCTCTCTGAATCACAATTGCGAACCTTATAGCCTTTTTACACTCAGCCAAATCGTAGAGTAATGCGTGGAGTATGTTGAAAATGAAAACAACATGTTTACATTTGCAACATCTTCCATCTGTCATTATATTTATTTTCACGTGTTTGATGAAAAGTCATATATTATATTATATTAAGTTTATTAAGAAAAACAACAAATTAATTGTTTGCGATTTAACATAACAAGAACAATAATTAATGATATGTTTTCAGTTAATAAAATCTCGTGTTATATATATACATATTTATTTCATGTAACACTAATTTTGAATTATGTATCTATAAATTTACATACATACATATCATAATGGCTCACACCAGGGATGGGAAATTATATTTTCATATCAGTATCAAACAAATTTTTAGACTTTTTCGACCCGAAGAGTAAATTTTTTTTTAGTTTTTAGAATTTTTGTTGAAAAGAGCAAATGTGCTCAAATTGTGTATGTGGTCATACATGCACTGAAAGGAACTCCTTCGTTCAGACAATGAATTTCTTTATTGTATTAATGAAATTTGTCATTGAAAGTCAGCTAATGAAGCCCTTCATTGGATTAATGCAGAATGTTTCATTGTATTTATGAACTTCATTTGGTCATCCATGTCATAAAGGGAATGAAACTATTTCATTAATGAAGTTCTGTCATGAAGTTTTTTATAAAAGAATAGTAGCACACAGACGCAATTAATGTGATGTGTATTAATATATGTCAGTATCAATTGATGCCGGACTGTTTAGTAACAAGCACTATGCTTTCATCATTTGAACAGTCCAACAACAATTAACACAATGACACGCCAATGTATATTCATGATGTTGATGTCTGGCCTGAAACTAGTCTCGAATAACACTTTCTTGTTTCTCATTCTTTTTAAGTGCATAAATGAAGTGAGAATGTTTAGAAGGGGAGACTACGTGATGGTTAGAAAAAAAAACAGAGACGCATTGCTAACAAGTGCTTTATACAATGAAGAATATTACATTGTATAAATGATTTTTATAATTTGATTTGTGTGCAGCCAATCTTGTTCTAAGTTTTGACTTCGATGTACCTACGTATACTTTCTCACATCCATTTAACCCGTCGCCATTACAAGGTATTTTGTATATCACATTATACTTGTCTAATTTTTCTATTTTAGTTTTGGTGTTGGTAAATAGTGAGTTTAAAGTGTTCGTGGTTCTTAGCGCAATACTGAACAAACACAAAAATTTTTGATCAAAAATAAAAATATTACTATTTTGAGAGCGGATAAAGGAAGCACCACCGTAGCTATGGAAAGAAACGAATATGAAACAAAAATGAGAAATATCGTGCAAGATATGTGCACTTACAAACGTTTAAAAGCAGACCCAACTACAAAACTACAAACACGAAATAGCATACTAGTAGAGAAATTATTTAAATTAAACTTAATCGAAATAAAAGAGAAATACAAACTACTTACTACAGTAGCCAATGCACCAAGGTTATATGAACTCCTAAAAGTTCATAAAGAAGATATGCCACTGAGACCGATTTGCTCATCGCTAAATTCACCATCATACGGGCTGTGCAGGTACTTAACCAACATTTTGAAAATTTTAACAAAGGGATCAAAATATAACGTGAAAGATGCAGTAGAGTTGAAAGGAAAACTGACACAAATGTCTATCTCTGAGGATGAGGTCTTAGTTTCTTTTGACGTCATATCATTGTTTCCAAGTATACCTGTAAACTTGGCAATTGATTTGATAAAGAAAAAAATGGGAAAAGATTTCCACATTCACAAAAATACCTAAAGAACAATTTTTTGAGATTTTGAGTTTTTGTATAAAAGAAAACAGGTATTTCAAATATAATCATAAAATTTATGAACAATTGAGGGGAATGCCTATGAGCTCACCAGCTTCACCGGTTATTGCGGATATAATTATGGAAGAACTACTGAATACAACTATGGAGAACTTAGAACAAAAACCGAGAGCTCTAAGCAAATATGTAGATGACTTGTTTTGCATCATTAACAATAATGCTATAGATGAAGCACTTAAATGCTTCCATCGACAAACTCAGTTCACCAAGGAAATAGAGAAGGATGGAAAACTGCCGTTTTTAGATACGCTGATTACACGTGAACGACATATATTAACATTTGGCTGGTATCAAAAACCAACCGCCTCAAGAAGAATTACAAATTTTCATTCAAACCATCCAAAACATATAAAAATAAATACAGCACAAAATTTTGCAAGAAGAGTTTTACAAATAAGTGATGAAAAATTTCACAAAGAAAATTATAGAAGAATAAAGAAAATATAGCGAAGAAATAGTTTTCCTTACACTATGGCAACGCAGATCTTTACAAACGCAGTAAGAAATCTCAATAAGGAACAGACGACAAAGTCGGAAAAAATTTTTAAGTCAATGATACATGTTCCCGGTTTTTCAGAGAGGATCACACATTCTAATATATATGATAAAGAAAACATCAGTATTGCGCTAAAAACCACGAACACTTTAAACTCACTATTTACCAACACCAAAACTAAAATAGAAAAATTAGACAAGTATAATGTGATATACAAAATACCTTGTAATGGCGACGGGTTAAATGGATGTGAGAAAGTATACGTAGGTACAACGAAGTCAAAACTTAGAACAAGATTTGCTGCCACAAATCAAATTATAAAAATCAAAACGGAACAACTGAGCGAAAAGCAGCACTAGCAGCCCACTGTATAACGAGTGGTCATTCTCCAGACATAAATAATACACAGATTTTACAACAAGAACAAAATTACAAAAAAAGATACACAGTCGAAATGTTACATATAATAAATACTCCAGCAGACATACGTATGAACTACAAAACAGACACCGAAAATTGCGTGCATACGTATAGACATATCATTACAAAATATAAACAAAAGCTTTTTTAGTAAACAGTACACCCTCATTTTAAGTGAACGGTTTTACTCAGAAGTAAGGCAATATATGTATAAAATAGCATTTATCCCTTTTTTTATATAATTGTTTTCAGTTTCCTGAAGAAGAACACCGAAGGTGTTAGAAATATTGAAAAAATAGAAGAATAATTTACATATGTACCTTTAATAAAACAGAAAAGAGTTTTTATTTGAAGTTACCCTAGACCTAGAGCCTGAAAAACACGGATTTTATGATTTATTTATATTTTCCTTAAATTCGCTAAAAAGAAATTCGTTTAAACAATGTAACGATTTTCATTAATACAATGAATAATGAAAAACTTATGAAGAGCTGAGATTGAAAGATTTCATGTATTCAATGTATTTGCTCATTGTATTAATAAAAAGTTTCATTAATATAATGCAGAACATTTAATGAAACCGATTCATTGCTTTAATGAATGAATTTTCTTTCAGTGTAGTTTCGACCAAACGTATTTTAATGCACTTTGTTATAATGAACGCAGGTTTCATATTACGATAGCTATGACAAATTTAAAACAGTTCTGAACACCGTAATAACTAGGAATATGAACTGATATATATGTGTGTATATATATTTTTAATTTTCATCCGGAGGGTTGTGGGTGGTCCTAGGTGTATCCAAATGCGGTGTAGCCCATTCTAATCTGCCATTTATCCTACAATATACAACTACATATAACGAGTGATTTTTTTGCTATTATCTTTTTGGCAACACTAGTTTTGACAGCTCACGCACGTTTTGTATCTTGTGTCACTGTCAAACATCTTCAGTTTGGTCTATAATTTAATCATGAATCGTCTTACAAACGAACAACGCTTGCAAATTATTGAATTTTATTACCAAAATGCGTGCTCTGTTAAGAAAGCTCATCGCGCGCTTCTTCCATTTTATGGTCAGTTTAATCGACCTACCGTGCGATGATATCAAACTTTTTTCTGCCCAAAATGGAAGAGCTTGACTTGCATGACATGTGGTTTCAACAAGACGGTGCCACATGCCACACAACACGCGAAACAATGGACCAATTGAGAGGCGAGTTCGGTGAACAGTTTATTTCACGCTTGGCCGCCCAGATCGTACGATTTAACGCCTCTAGACTATTTTTTGTGGGGCTATGTTAAGGCTAATGTCTATAGCGACAAGCCCGCTTCGATTGACGCACTGGAAGCCAACATTGCCAACATTATTCGTGAGATACCGGCCGAAATGTTGGAAAGAGTATGCCAAAATTGGACTAAGCGGATGGACCATTTGAGGCGCAGCCGCGGCCAACATTTGCATGAAATAATCTTCAAACATTAAATTATATCGACCCAACTATCGATCCAAATAAATATTTCATGCATTTTTCTGAATTTTATGTGTTTTTTTCTTTTTTACTTTCCGATAGTTCTTATAAAATCACCCATTATAAAAAAATGTTAGGAATTATAGCTTTTTTTTGGAAATTTTCAAAAACGCATTCATCTCATTCATTTATTCATCCAAAATAGAAAAAACCTAGCCTTAAGGCCATAATCGGTTTCACTTATACTACTACTTCTGATATTTTGTACATTTCCGTAAACGAGATTACGTGAGTCTTTGGAGACATATTATACAAGGCCAAGACAAAATTATCTGATATGTGATGGAAATCGATCGATTTCAAATCACGCCGATTTATAAAAAATTTCGAGGCTCAGACCATTTTATTCGAACTTAAATTCGGTTTCACTGTATAGTGTGATATACACAACACCTATTAGGCTATTATTAGATTTGTAAAATCACGCGATTTTAAATCGATCAATTTCCATCACATACCAGTATATAAAAACTTTCAGTTTCTTATCTCAAGTTCAAATACTTAAGCGAAGATCCCGCTATAGTAGCAACGTACCGATTTTCGCCAGCGCAATAAAGTTATATCTATTAAAGCCAAACGGACTTATTTCTCAAATAATTGCGCAATAATTTAAAATGGCATCATTGGTAAATCATAGCTAGGTAATCAAATTTTACGTAATTTTGATCTACCAGTGATATACATTGTGACTAAGGTATGATATACAGATAAATTATTTAATTTGAAATAAATCCTAATTTTAAATTCTAAAATAATTTAATACAAAAATGAAGTTTCAATTGTAAAAAATGTAATTGGAAAAAATTTTCCAAAAATACAGCAAACTAAACAATAAAAAGCTGTAGGAAAACGAAGAGAGGATATGAATTATGTCCTGGCAGGACTATAATGCTATTAAATGGCATTTAAGACGGAAGAAAAGTGAAAGCCAAAATAGCATGATATTTCTCTTACATCCTGCTAAGAAACAAGATGAATTTAAATGCAGCCTGTTAAATGTATGTATATTAGTGAAAGTATGTATGTATGTACGTTACAACTGCCTATAAAGAATACTTCCAAAATTTTTCCATAAAGATGTTCAATGTTTAGAGGGTCTTATGTGTGAAATTCATATATGTATATGTGGTTTGGAGTAATAAAGAAAATATAATTTTATAATAAAATAAAAGATCATTATAATATCAGGCTACCATCAGTTTTGTGTCATTTCATGTCCGTACCTGATGTACCTAAGTGCGAAATTATGAGTCATATATAAGTCAATAATGAGTCATTTCTTATGTAAGGTAGGACATTTTATGATATCATTCTGACGTCAGAATGATATCAATGTGTTCACTGGGCAGTGCAGAGCAATTACGGCCTAATTTCTCTGTAAAGCTGAGGTCACAAGGGCATTTTAAAAACGCACGTTTCTGAATTTTTGAGCATAATTCATGGTTTTTGAGCATTACATGCTATTATAAAGTATTATATCAGTTATTGTAGATAAGAATGAGAGAGGCGAAAGTAGTCCTCAACCAGCTTATAATGCTTATAAATCTCAAAGTGCGTTTTGAAAACGCAAGTGTTGCCTCAGTCTGGACATTTTTTCACATAAAAGAGGAAAAATGTACATGCAAGGCATATTCATTACAGGTACCACCATAACTAAAACAAATACAACCCCAAAAAACACATGTATTTTGTTGGTAGAAATACCCCAGAAATATGCCAAATCCATTATATGTGAGTCGCACACATTCATCAGCTCTCAAAAATTTACTAACACATGCCCGTTGTTGATAGAAAAATCCCAGACATGTGTAAAAATCTATTGGCTGTGTGACGCACACATTCCCAAATTTACTAAAACAGCTGTTCTTGTAGTGGTACCTGTTCAATATACCTTGTGTACATGGGCATTATTTCCGTTTCGGAAAGAATATAACATCCGGTGTACTGGTTTCGCAGATTTTTTGCTATGCAACGTGGAAATAACGTCCATGGTTATTGTTTCCATGGACGTTATTGCATGCCACCACTTTATAATATCAAATGGTATAAAAGTACGATCGTATAAATTTTTCCATCACTGGCTCTCATACATACATATTTTTTATTTTGTTATAACACCCCGTCGTCACGAGACATAACTTCGGAAATTTGTGTGTTAGCAATTGTCAAAATTCTGTCCTAACACAAGAAATTAACGTGTGGACCGAATGTGTTTGTGTCCTAACACATGTTTGGAAATCAATGTTAAAACACAAGCCCGAGGAAATATGTTAGAACAGAAGCTGTCAAATTTAATATGTATGTGTGTGTTTTTTTTACAATTTGTTTAATTTTATTGAAAAAAGAATAAATAAAGTTAATAAATAAATGTTTTAGATGTTATTTTTTGCATATATTTATTTTCATATTCATAAAATTTCTGCAAACAGAAAAATAATAAAGTGAAATCTATAAAAATAATTACAAAATGCCGTGCAAATTTACCATATGAATATTTAAATTTGTGTCCAAACATCAGTACGTTTACTCCACCCTTAACACAAGTTTGAACACATGAATTTTCTGTGACGTCATTCTGCCGACGTTATTTCTTATGTTAAGAAGTATCAAATGTCTCGTGAAGACGGAGTGTAATCTAATGTCATTTTGCTAGTGTTGACACTAAAATTATCGAAAGATGTAATATGAAACAAAATGAGTCGGAACATTTTAAAAGATGAAAAAAGATGTATATACAATTCTTATGAGATGATAACATCTTGGCGAATTGATGAAAGATGTAGGTAGATGTAAAAAGCCTATTAGTGTTTAATACTACATTTACACCAGAGCGAAATCTGGTAGATTTCCATTGAAATCTATGTTGAAATCTACACCGTTTACACAAGGTTTTTTTGACAATTATCAAGATTTCGTTACCATACCAGAGATAGTTGCTTGACCTTTTTTTATTTTGAAATATCAAACTGCATAGAAAAAGAAAGCTGTGAAATGCGAAACAACTACTGCGCACACCTTATAAACTATATATGCTGGAACAGTGTAGTATTTTTTAATACAATTTGAACAAAACCACGGTTGTATAACTAAGTAACCTAAAATAATCGTGAAGAAATCACATTTATACGCATGAAAAGAAAACAAACTTTTGAAATATCCGTGAAGAAAACAACCTTTTTGGCAATCTTTTTTATTTGTTTTGGCAACTTTTTCAACGTGGCAGCGAGAAAATGTAAACAAACTTTGAATAAAAACTGGTCACATTAAAACAATAATTTAGAAATGAATTTTAATTAAATTTTAATTAATAAACGCGGAACGTACAACAATAAAAGCTCTAGAATCTAATTAAACGAATGTCACTAAAATATATGAGCGATATTTTGATAAAACCATATTGGCCAATAATTATAGTTTTTCCCCTATAACTGAGGAACTAGACTTCGTGCACACATGACGCTACCCGCAATCGAAAGAGGACAAAAAACTAAAGAGATAATGGGTATCATTATAGACCGGGTCACTTTTGTGACCAAGTTATAGGCACATCAACCTTTTTAAAAATTAAAAAGTGACAAAAAAAATCAATTTTAGTTTTCTACTGATATCTCCGAAACTGGACTTCGTGCACACATACCACTAGCCGCAATCCAAAGAGGACAAAAAACTAAAGAGATAATGGGTGTCATCATAGACCGGGTCACTTTTGTGACCAAGTTATAGGCACAGCAACCTTTTAAAAAATTAAAAAGTGGCCAAAAAATCAATTTTAGTTTTCTACTGATATCTCCGAAACTAGACTTCGTGCACACATGGCACTAGCCGCAATCAAAATAAGACAAAAAACTAAAGAGATAATGGGTGTCATCATAGACCGGGTCACTTTTGTGACCAAGTTATAGGCACAGCAACCTTTATGAAAATTAAAAAGTGGTAAAAAATTCAATTTTAATTTTCTACTGATATCTCCGAAACTAGACTTCGTGCACAAATGGCGCTACCCGCAATCAAAAGAGGACAAAAAACTAAAGAGATAGTGGGTATCATCAAAGACCGGGTCACTTTTGTGACCAAGTTATAGGCACAGCAACCTTTTAAAAAATTAAAAAGTGGCAAAAAAATCAATTTTAGTTTTCTACTGATATCTCCGAAACTGCACTTCGTGCACACATAGCACAAGCCGCAATCGAAAGAGGACAAAAAACTAAAGAGATAATGGGTGTTACAATAGACCGGCTCACTTTTGTGACCAAGTTATAGGCACAGCAACCTTTTTGAAAATTAAAAAGTGGTAAAAAATTCAATTTTAGTTTTCTACTAATATCTCCGAAACTATACTTCGTGCACACATGGCGCTACCCGCAATCGAAAGAGAACAAAAAACTTAAGAGATAAAGAGTGTCACTATAGACCGGGTCACTTTTGTGACCAAGTTATAGGCACAGCAACCTTTTAAAAAATTAAAAAGTGGCAAAAAATCAATTTTAGTTTTCTACTGATATCTCCGAAACTGGACTTAATGCACACATGGCACTAGCTGCAATCAAAAGAGGACAAAAAACTAAAGAGATAATGGGTGTCACCATAGATCGGGTCACTTTTGTGACCAAGTTATAGGCACAGCAACCTTTAAAAAAATTTAAAAGTGGCAATAAAATCAATTTTATTAATATGATTATTTCGAACGTATTTGCTTTGTGAATCTAAATTGATTATTAGGCTAAGGTTCGTAACGTTATATTCAGAAAGAATTGGGTATGATTAATATTCCAAGGAACAATGGAAAAATTAACATCAACTTAATTTTTTCAACGTACACAGCAGAACAGAGTAGCGCCACTTTCGGAAGCCGCTACACTTCCATCGTCAGTGCTCACGTGTATTTGCTATCACCACTTGTCAGGTGGCTCTGTTGAATGTGATTTTAATTCTTATATATACAACTTTTTCGCGAAAATTGAATACGAGAATTAAATCACTCTCAAGCTGATATTAAAGTGCACTTTCCCAGCGTTGCCATCGGTTTATTTTTCTTCATTCCCATTTTTCTGATTTTTGTTCTACTCAAGACAAACTTTTTTGGTTTGATTTTATACTTAAGTATATATGAACATGTAAACATGTGAAAAGCTCAAGCCAGTAGCTAATTGTTTTATTAATATGATTATTTCGAACGTATTTGCTTTGTGAATCTAAATTGATTATTAGGCTAAGGTTCGTAACGTTATATTCAGAAAGAATTGGGTATGATTAATATTCCAAGGAACAATGGAAAAATTAACATCAACTTAATTTTTTCAACGTACACAGCAGAAAAAATTAAGTTGATGTTAATTTTTCCATTGTTCCTTGGAATATTAATCATACCCAATTCTTTCTGAATATAACGTTACGAACCTTAGCCTAATAATCAATTTAGATTCACAAAGCAAATACGTTCGAAATAATCATATTAATAAAACAATTAGCTACTGGCTTGAGCTTTTCACATGTTTACATGTTCATATATACTTAAGTATAAAATCAAACCAAAAAAGTTTGTCTTGAGTAGAACAAAAATCAGAAAAATGGGAATGAAGAAAAATAAACCGATGGCAACGCTGGGAAAGTGCACTTTAATATCAGCTTGAGAGTGATTTAATTCTCGTATTCAATTTTCGCGAAAAAGTTGTATATATAAGAATTAAAATCACATTCAACAGAGCCACCTGACAAGTGGTGATAGCAAATACACGTGAGCACTGACGATGGAAGTGTAGCGGCTTCCGAAAGTGGCGCTACTCTGTTCTGCTGTGTACGTTGAAAAAATTAAGTTGATGTTAATTTTTCCATTGTTCCTTGGAATATTAATCATACCCAATTCTTTCTGAATATAACGTTACGAACCTTAGCCTAATAATCAATTTAGATTCACAAAATCAATTTTAGTTTTCTACTGACATCTCCGAAACTGGACTTCGTGCACACATGGCACTAGCCGCAATCGAAAGAGGACAAAAAACTAAAGAGATGATGGGTGTCACCATAGACCGGGTCACTTTTGTGACCAAGTTATAGGCACAGCAACCTTTTAAAAAATTAAAAAATGGCAAAAAAAATCAATTTTAGTTTTCTACTGATATCTCCGAAACTAGACTTCGTGCACACATGGCAGTAGCCGCAATCGAAAGAGGACAAACAACTAAAGAGATAATGGGTGTCATCATAGCCCGAGTCACTTTTGTGACCAAGTTATAGGCACAGCAACCTTTTAAAAAATTAAAAAGTGGTAAAAAATTCAATTTTAGTTTTCTACTGATATCTCCGAAACTGGACTTCATGCACACATTGTTGCGGTTGGCATGCCAAATTTGCTAAGTCGAGGGTAGAAAATTTTTTTTCGTGGCGGGTAGTAAGCAGAAGCGTCGGGAGGGGGCGAAAGTAAGCATGCATGCCCCGAGTCCCTCATAAAGTCACTCAGTAAGGGCTAGGCCTTTTCCAGACTGGAGGAACCACTCTCCAACCTAGCCCCGGTTCAGTAATAATGTTATTGTTCGATCGACACACCACCTTTTTCTTTTAATAGGGAGTGTGCGATCAACAATAATAATGATCCACCTTGTCTATGCGGAAGGACTACCGCAGTGGAATCATAATGTGGCCAAGCTGACGGCTGAGCTGACCGAAAGTTGCGATGCTCATTTTTTTTTGTACTGAAGTACAGCTGGAAAAAAAGACAAAGAAATGTTAGTTAAATGGAAAGAAAGGGAATAGGAACGATACTATACAATACCTGTGGCACCGTAACACCCAGAGACACGGGACACCTGCAATAGAAATAAAAGAAAATAAAAAAAATTAAAGGTATACAAACCAACCTGTATTATCGCGTAGTACTGCAAACGTGGTGTTTTTGTCAAATGAAAGGCTGCAAACTCAGCTGTTGGGAGACGTTCAGTTAGTGGTGAACACGTGCTATTAATGATTATGAATGAAGTACGATACGAGGGGAGGGTAAAAGTTGGCAACGTAATGAAGTTGCGTAAATAAACGGGTTTGTTTATGTTTACGTTTTGTTGTTGTCAAACGTTAATTTTAAAAAATCGACACGTACTAACTAGTAAGCTTGCTACTTTTATGAGATCCTGTTAACAGGAGTCTCACATTAGAGCATTGAGTGAGGGATAGGGAGTAGATACGTGAGATGTAAGGAAGGGCAAAGTATAGAACTTTCGGAGGGCTTTAAAAAAGCATAAAATAAAAATATGGCGAATAGAAAATAAAGTTGGAGGGAACTATTATATAGAAAATTAGATATATAGGTACAAGGAACCGGTTTTGGTTTGATATATGTATGGAAAAATAACGAAACTAATTCCAGTGTAAGGAAAGGAGGCATATAAAAGGCGAAATTTGAGGTTTGAAGAGGAGTTTTAGAAAGAAAAATGAAACGTGCGGTAGCTCAAAGTGATGGTCGACAAACCATAATTTAAAAAAATTAAATAAATTAAAAAGATGAAATGAAAATTCTAAGAGCAAAATGAATACCAATATGAACCTAACTGTGTGATTCAAGAAAAGAAGTACTAATATAAAAGAAAATAAAACCCATTTAAAACTAAAGATATTAAACAGTGAATTATACTGAAATAAAAATAGCATCGTTTTATTGAAAAAAAAAGGAACAATAACTTACAATAGATTGAACAATTAAATTTGCAATATAGATATGAAGTGATGTGTTCGACATTCATACGTACCTGCAAAGATATAAGAACATAAAAATAAAAATAAAAAAAGAGACAAAGAGCTACTTACGGTGCACGAACAATAAAATTAAAAAAAAAAACCAAAAAATTTGCAAGAAAATTTATCCATACGGGGCAAATAAAAGATTAGCCTGAAAATAAAGAAATTAGCAGCTGAATTTAATAAAAGCCGAAAGAGAAGAAAGGAAGGAAGCTCGTCCGTCTCGAAGTGGTGGTGATGTAAGCGATCCAGAGATGATTGTGGTCAGAGGTAGATGAATACTGGTGGACTGAAAGGAAGAAAGAGCTGAACTTGTTCAAAACAAAAAAAAAGAAAAGAAAAAAACAAGTAAATAAACTATATTTAGAAAACTAACCTTTCCTATGATTTTATATATAATTATTTATCCATATTACTAACGTAGAATAAGTTATGTAGATTATTTGAAAAATTGTAGGTAATGGTAAAAAGTTGTGATTTGATGTAAAGGAAAAATATCTGTTAGAAAACGAATAGACGGTTTGAGCAAAAAGGTAAAAGATTTTATTAACATAGGTTATATATTTTATCCTACTAGTTGGAGTTTTTTTTTGGGATTGGTAGTTTTTGGTTATGTGCTATAAACGCCTAGTGGCAGAGTAATGTGACCTTAGGGAGCTCCTTCAGGTGAATTAGAGTAATATAATAGAAGAAAAAAAAAACTGCGATCTATCCTTAAAGGATCTCTACAGGCCAGGAGGAAATATATATGAACACACCCTATTGGTGGTAGTACGTCAAACGGTTATGAAAAGCGTAAGCATAAGTATTTCTAACAGGCATTTTTTTTAAATAGTAAGAAGTGTATTTCTGTTTTTTTTTGTCCGAAACTAATTAACGGTTATCTTGATAAAAAGGAAAAATATCATATTAAAAATCTTTCTTGTATTTTTTTTCGTTTAACTAGAAAAATAAAAAAAGTCCTTTCGGAATTGTAAGAATATCAAGAAAAGAGAATATAATATTGTATGTTAGAATATAGGGTTAATTTTGTTAATATTAATAAAATTTATTATGATTGTATAAAAAGTTAGATCGAAAATGAAGTGGTAAATTTATTTAGAGGGGGAGTTTGATGTGAAGGTAAGTGCGTGGTAGTGTGTGTGCGTTTGGATAAGGGGTCATAATACGAAATTTATAGAGGAAACGGAAATGACCACGGTAGGGAAAGGGCAGCTGGAAGTGTCATCTAACTTCCCTAATAACAATATGTGGTGTTTTTTTTATAGTAAGTAGAGTTAATAGTTTTAATTGCTGCGGGTCTTCAGGCTCAGGTGAGGGTTAAGAACACACCCTAGTAATGTCTCCGCGATTGAGTTGGCCGGTGTAGGTCACCTGAGTGCCTAGGGACCACGCAACAATATGGCGCCCAAACGAAAAAAATAGCATCTACATCCTGTAGAAAAACAAAAATACGAACGAATGTGTAAAAGACCGAAACACATATCAATAGAACCACTAGTTTTTTTTTATAGACCAACGTATGACTTTCGATGAATTTAAGAGTTTTTGTTATCGTTCCGCGTAGCCGTTTCAAGTGTCAAGTTGAAAGTCTGTTGTACGTGGAATAGGCAAATACTTCTGCTATGAGCCGAACGTATGTTACGACCCGAAAGGAGGAGATAATGTTCTTAGGCATAGGTGCGAATGACCTAATCGTATAATATCCTTCCTTTGACAATATTTTCAATTTCATATACAATTCAGTTATTTGTTTTAATTTTATTTGTCAGTTTGATACCGTTTTGGGACACATAATGCTAAACCGAAACCGTATAGGCTAATAGCTTGTAATGAGAAACCTCGGGAAACGTTGTACATTGTCCTCTAGTAAAATTAGTAGATACAAAAAAAATAACACTAGAGCACAAACGGATCAAGAAAGGCAAAATTAGCCAGTAATAATGATTAAAGCATATTGTGTTAGCTCTGGAAAGAGAGCAAGATTTAGGAGAAAACGCTGATACACACACGCACATAGCACCAGAAACATCAAATACCCCTGTAAGCAAACATAGTTTCAGTTAATTGTTTTTTTCAGAATCTCGTGAGATAACTACATCAATTTATTTATTTATTTATTTTATATAATTTTTTTTTAATCATTTATTTATTTGAGATTTTATGTATTAACTATATTTCGATCAAGTATACTATTTGTCTATTCCGTCTTCCCACCGTCATCGAAAACAAAGATAAGATAAAAGTGTCTAAAAAGTCAAAAGAATAGGAAGTTTGTAGTATTTATTTCAGTCGGTGGAGAACCTTAGCGCAACATACATATTCTCATACTACGATAGCACGTTTCATTAACTTTTCTAGGGTGAGTCCTAAAAGGTATGCCTACAGAAACTAGATCCCAAGCAGATAAAAGAAAAAGACCTGAAAACATAGATTTTAATAATTCTAGTATAATAGAGCCTAAACGAAACAAGTTAAGCCCTTTGAAAATGGCAACAAATAATCCAAATCAGAATATAGTAGATATGTCAAGTACGATCACTTCGAGGCCACAACAGGGCCCTATAGAAAATCCTGCAGGTGGTGTACCAAAACTTCAGGGACTCAGTAATCAGGGTGCAAATTCTGATGTGCGAGATATAGGGTCTGACAAAAATGCGAATTCACAGAAGATTTTCGAAGAAAAAGTAAAAAAATTTGTGCTAAATGAAATGTCAGATTTGAAAAAGCAAATGCGGGAATTGTCTGCGGCGGTGAGCTCGATGGTGAATGCGAGGCCACAATCCGACAATAATCTAAATCAGGAGTCAGTTACTAATGCCGGCAATAGTAGGCAAGTAGTCACAGACACGCCTGCGACTAGTCGTGCAGTAATAGACAATACGTTGGGGGGGCAAGTTGCTGACATAAATCTCCTAAGTAATAGATTTTTAAACATAAATGACAATGTCCACAACTTACCGAATTCCGGAAGTAATAATGGTACTCGGTCCTCTTCAGAGCCAATGCTTGTCAGGTCAGGTACTTCAACTGCTCACACGGTTGACACTTCGGTGATGACCAATCAAAGAGAAGCGCATGTTGCGAACAACCTGAGAAATACAGAAAAAATCATTATTAGAATTGATAAATGGGGTTTAAGCTTCAGTGGAAATAATAGTCATATGAGCGTAGAAGATTTCATTTTCCGTTTGGAACACCTACAAGCACAGTATGATGTTTCATGGGAAGAAATCTTAAGAGACTTTCATTTATTATTAACCGGACCAGCAAAAGACTGGTACTGGCTGTCAGTACGCACGCATGGTATGATGAAATGGCCCACTCTGCGGAGTGAATTGTTAAGCCAGTATCAAACTAACGTGTCAAATTTCGAAATCATGCGCGATTTAGTTGAGCGGAAGCAGCAAACGAATGAGTCAATCGACAATTACTTCTATTCCATGAATAAATTACGTTCGCGATTATTACAACCCATACCTGAGTATGATATGATAAAAATCATAAAAAGAAATGTAAAAGAGATCCTCGCTCGTATAGTCTACCCAATAAACGTGTCATCTGTAGAACAACTTCGGTTGGAATGTCTAGAAGCAGAGAAGAATTTTTTTAGGAAGGAGAGTAGAATGAGTATAGCACCCCAAAGACAAATGAGATCAATAAATGAAGTTTATTTTGAATCTTCAGATACGCCAGAAGAAGAAAACGAAACACCGTATGTAGACGTAGATGCCTTGGCAGACAGCCAACAAAAAAGATCATTAATTTGCTGGAATTGTCAGTCTCAGGGACATACTTTTAGAGATTGTGAGTCCTTAGAGAGGAAACTCTTTTGTTATAGATGCGGAACAGCAAATGTGGTTGCTCCGAAATGTCCGAACTGTAACCAGGAAAACCGCCGGAGAGGCGTGGGTTCTACGGGGGGCCCACGTCAGGCTCAGGACCCCAGAATGTAAACAATTTTGAGCATAGAAATATAGAATCAAATAATAAAAACGTTTTTGCACAATTAAGGCATCACTTACCAGTAGAAATAAGGAAGCAAAACTATGAGGCAGTAAAGTCACGCATTTTCGGTCTGGATAACAATGCGAAACAACCAACAAGATATATTTTAAAAATTAGAAAAAAGTTTGCGGAACGTCGCAAAAATAGACGAATGGTGTTAGAATCGGTTAACAGAGCTTGTTTGAATAAAAATGATCCAAGAATTTTTATTGATATATGTATACAGGGAAACAGTATGAACGGCTTACTAGACACAGGTGCAACAGTCAGTATTTTGGGAAAAAACTGTAGAGAGTTTGTTGAGCAAATGAATACAGGAATCATTCCCATGTACTCTAACGTCAGAACAGCAGGGGGAAAACAGTATAGGATCTTAGGAAAAATAAATGCGTTAGTAAAATTCAAAAATCAGGAAAACCGAATGTGTTTATATTTATGTCCTGATCTGGAACAAGAGCTGTATCTAGGGGTGGATTTCTTTAGATTATTTTCTTTAGCCCCAGATATTTTAGAGCTATCGGCGATAGACGTAGAACAAGTCCAGGAAGATTTTAAAGGTAATGGCAAAGATCATCGGTTAAAACCTCACATACTAGATGAAAAGCAACAAAAGCAACTGGATGAAGTGATCAAATGTTTCGATACATTTGAAGAGAAAGGGTTAGGTTGCACCAAACTAGAGAGACATTCCATAAAGTTAGTTGAAGGAGCAGTACCTGTCAAAGATAGGTACTATCCCATATCACCAGCTGTCCAAGAGATAACTTACAAAGAAATAGATAACATGTTGAAACTAAAAGCAATAGAAGAAAGTGACAGCCCATGGAGCAATCGTACAACGATTGTTCGAAAACCTGAAAAAAAATCGATTTTGCCTAGACGCTCGAAAGCTTAACAATTTAACCGTAAAAGATGCGTATCCGTTGCAAAACATTGATGGCATCCTCAGTCGGATTGATGAGACACACTTTATAAGCAGTGTTGATCTCAAATACGCCTTTTGGCAAATAGAACTCGATGAGGAGAGCAAAGCCTATACTGCTTTTACCGTTGCAGGCCGACCCTTATACCAGTTCCGCGTTATGCCATTCGGCCTTTGTAACGCCGCACAAAGATTATGTAGGCTTATGGATAAGGTTGTTCCGAACAAATTAAAGTCCAATGTATTCGTCTATTTAGACGATTTACTCGTTATCTCGGGTACCTTCGAGGAGCATCTGAGGTTATTACGTGAAGTTGCCAAGTGTTTAAGAGACGCAAATTTAACTATAGGGCTAAAGAAGTCACAATTCTGTTTTCAAGAATTAAAATACTTAGGATTTATTATAGGAGGTGGTGTATTGAAAACTGATCCGGATAAAATATTGGCCATAAGAGGAATAAAGGTACCGAAAACCACCCGAGAGGTAAGAAGTTTTATGGGAACAGCGGGATGGTACAGAAGATTCATTAAGAATTTCGCTACCATTTCCGCCCCGCTAACAGATACCCTAAAGAAAGCCAAGAAGTTTAGTATAACACCGGAAGCCATAACAGCTTTCGAAGAACTCAAGAGAGCGTTAACATCTTCACCCGTGTTGAAACATGCAAATTTTTCAAAACATTTTTACATACAATGTGACGCCTCCGACTATGGCATTGGCGCAGTTCTATTCCAGTATGACGACGATCGACAGGAAAATCCAATAGCATTCTATTCGCAAAAATTAAACTCATGCCAAAGAAACTATAGCGTCACAGAAAAGGAATGCCTAGCCGCAGTCATGGCAATTAAGAAATTCAGACCCTATGTCGAACTTATGCCATTTACGGTAATAACCGACCACGCCAGTTTAAAATGGTTAATGGGGTTAAAAGATCTCAGTGGTCGATTAGCGAGGTGGTCCTTAATATTGCAGCCTTATAATTTCAATATAGAACACCGAAAAGGAGCAGATAATATCGTGGCGGATATGCTATCCAGGTGTCCAATACAAATGGCTGTAAACGAATTGGAGTTGGAAAAATTAATTAACACCGAATCGAAAGAATTCCATAGCGATGAACACGAAGAATTGAAGAAACAAATAAATGAAAACACTGATCAATTGCCTGACTTAAAATTAGAAGACGGGCTAGTTTTTAAGAAATCTCTTTTAGTCCCAGGCATAGATGACCAATTCAGATGGAAGTTGTGGGTACCAGCAGAGGTAACATCAAAAATAATTGAGAATGCGCACTCTAGCAATATCTCGGGTCACTGTGGCATGAGAAAAACGATAGAAAAGGTAAAAAGGTTTTTCTACTGGCCAAGAATGACAATTCAGATCAGGGAGTACATCAAGAATTGCAGGATATGTATGGAAAGTAAGCCGGCGAATCAAAATCTCATGCCTGGTATTGGTCAGGAGGTGGTAACTGAGAGACCATTCCAGAAACTATACATAGATTTTTTGGGAAAGTATCCTAGATCTAAGAGCGGTAATAGTTACATTTTTATAATCGTAGATCACTTCACTAAATTTACCTTTCTTAAAGCAATGCGTGAAGCAACCACCAATAATGTTATACAGTTCTTAACGCAAGAAATTTTCCATAAATTCGGGGTGCCGGAGATAATACACAGTGACAACGGATCACAATTTATTTCAAAAGGTTTTGAAAAAATGATTGAAACGTATAAAATCAAACACATAAAAACTGCTGTTTACTCTCCGCAAGCTAACGCATCGGAAAGAGTAAACCAGTCAGTCTTAGCCGCAATCCGGGCTTATCTCGAGGAAGACCATCGGGAATGGGATCTATATATCTCAGAAATAGAGTGTGCATTAAGAAATTCGGTGCATTCGGCCACCGGAGTGACACCATTTTTCGCCTTATTCGGCTACCACATGTTTACCAATGGGACCGATTATAAAATTGCTCGGAAATTAATGTCATTATGCGACCATGAAATTAACACCTTACAGAACAGCGATAAAATGGCAATACTTAGAGAAAAGATTAAAAATAATATGCATGACGCTTATACACGTTCAGCGGAGCGGTATAATAAGCGAGCAAGAAACGTCAAATTCGTACCAGGCCAGGAAGTTTATCGCCGGAATATGATATTAAGCGATTTTAAAAGCAATAGGAATGCAAAATTTTGCAGAAAATTTCTAAAATGTCGCATACTAAGACCGGTTGGCAGCAACATGTACGAGTTGGAGGACTTGCAGGGGAAGACTATAGGAGTTTTTCATGCAAAGGATATTAAAGTTTAATGATTCAATAATGATGCTCAAACTGTGATAGAATCAAAATAAATACGTGCAGTATTGGGATAAGGAACGTTTACTATAGCCATTAATTTATACACAATTTTTATATGTGCGTGCTGTCCCAATATAGTATTTAAGACTTGATTTCATGACATATGAGATATTGTTTCCACATAAAGGCAAATATCAGAACTCACCAGTTCTCCTGTGCAATATTCAACTCTGTGATAACCGATCTGTGGATTTTAGTTTTGTTGTTATGCCCGACTTTCCACTCGCGACATACCTGATAGAAATATATAATTGTATTTAATCCAAATAGAGATCATTAACGAAATATACAAACTGTGCCCGGCTGATCTCAGGGTGTGGGAGTTCCCCACGTTGGGGTTACGCTCAAGTATATGCCACGCACACCATCGTCGCTTCCTCTGTCTCAACCCTGGTGTTTTGTTGCGGTTGGCATGCCAAATTTGCTAAGTCGAGGGTAGACAATTTTTTTTCGTGGCGGGTAGTAAGGAGAAGCGTCGGGAGGGGGCGAAAGTAAGCATGCATGCCCCGAGTCCCTCATAAAGTCACTCAGTAAGGGCTAGGCCTTTTCCAGACTGGAGGAACCACTCTCCAACCTAGCCCCGGTTCAGTAATAATGTTATTGTTCGATCGACACACCTCCTTTTTCTTTTAATAGGGAGTGTGCGATCAACAATAATAATGATCCACCTTGTCTATGCGGAAGGCCTACCGCAGTGGAATCATAATGTGGCCAAGCTGACGGCTGAGCTGACCGAAAGTTGCGATGCTCATTTTTTTTTGTACTGAAGTACAGCTGGAAAAAAAAGACAAAAAAATGTTAGTTAAATGGAAAGAAAGGGAATAGGAACGATACTATACAATACCTGTGGCACCGTAACACCCAGAGACACGGGACACCTGCAATAGAAATAAAAGAAAATAAAAAAATTAAAGGTATACAAACCAACCTGTATTATCGCGTAGTACTGCAAACGTGGTGTTTTTGTCAAATGAAAGGCTGCAAACTCAGCTGTTGGGAGACGTTCAGTTAGTGGTGAACACGTGCTATTAATGATTATGAATGAAGTACGATACGAGGGGAGGGTAAAAGTTGGCAACGTAATGAAGTTGCGTAAATAAACGGGTTTGTTTATGTTTACGTTTTGTTGTTGTCAAACGTTAATTTTAAAAAATCGACACGTACTAACTAGTAAGCTTGCTACTTTTATGAGATCCTGTTAACAGGAGTCTCACATTAGAGCATTGAGTGAGGGATAGGGAGTAGATACGTGAGATGTAAGGAAGGGCAAAGTATAGAATTTTCGGAGGGCTTTAAAAAAGCATAAAATAAAAATATGGCGAATAGAAAATAAAGTTGGAGGGAACTATTATATAGAAAATTAGATATATAGGTACAAGGAACCGGTTTTGGTTTGATATATGTATGGAAAAATAACGAAACTAGTTCCAGTGTAAGGAAAGGAGGCATATAAAAGGCGAAATTTGAGGTTTGAAGAGGAGTTTTAGAAAGAAAAATGAAACGTGCGGTAGCTCAAAGTGATGGTCGACAAACCATAATTTAAAAAAATTAAATAAATTAAAAAGATGAAATGAAAATTCTAAGAGCAAAATGAATACCAATATGAACCTAACTGTGTGATTCAAGAAAAGAAGTACTAATAGAAAAGAAAATAAAACCCATTTAAAACTAAAGATATTAAACAGTGGCAACCCCCATTTCTGAATTGTATTGATGCCCACTATTGATCGCCACTAGCCGTTATTGCGCTCACCGAAGATTTTTCTTTTTATAAGCGAAAACTTTTTTCAGCGGTTTTTGCAAATTTTCAAAAAGTTTGCTGGGTATAACTTATGAATGCAAGTATTTCAGAATGTGACAAACCCCGTTGACAAATTGTATTTTTGTCCTCTATTGATTGCCATTAGTCATTATTGCGGATCGACTGCCCAAAAATTCGGCGGCGGCTGTTAGCCGACTTTGAGCCGATGGGCTTGTTTCTCTTTCTCTTGCCGCCAATTCATATTTTGTTTTGATTTTATATTTTGGTTTTGTGCTACCAGATGTAAGCACTACCAAAGTCTAATAGGAACAGAAGGGTAACCAAACGAATATTTGCACCATACACTGCGAATATATTAAAAAGAACTAAAGACTTTCTAAAGCGCTTTTTAATTTTTAAAAATAGTTTGCTATGCCTATAACTTGGTTTATGATGATACCCATTATCGCTTTAGTTTTTTGTCCTCTTTCGATTGCGGCTAGTGCCATGTGTGCACGAAGTCTGGTTTCGGAGCTATCAGTAGAAAACTAAAATTTATTTTTTTTGCCACTTTTTAATTTTTTGAAAAGGTTGCTATGCCTATAACTTGGTCACAAAAGTGACCCGGTCTATGGTGACACCCATTATCTCTTTAGTTTTTTGTCCTCTTTCGATTCCAGGTAGCGTCATGTGTGCACGAAGTCTAGTTTCGGAGATATCAGTAGAAAACTAAAATTGAATTTTTTACCACTTTTTAATTTTCAAAAAGGTTGCTGTGCCTATAACTTGGTCACAAAAGTGACCCAGTCTATGGTGACACCCATTATCTCTTAAACTTTTTGTCCTCTTTCGATTGCGGCTAGTGCCATGTGTGCACGAAGTCCAGTTTCGGAGATATCAGTAGAAAACTTAAATTGATTTTTTTTTCCACTTTTTAATTTTTTAAAAGGTTGCTTTGCCTATAACTTAATCACAAAAGTGACCCGGTCTATGACGACACCCATTATCTTTTTAGTTTTTTGTCCTCTTTCGATTGCGGCTAGTGCCATGTGTGCACAAAGTCCAGTTTCGGAGATATCAGTAGAAAACTAAAATTGATTTTTTTTCACTTTTTAATTTTTTAAAAGGTTGCTGTGCCTATAACTTGGTCACAAAAGTGACCCGGTCTATGATGACACCCATTATATCTTAAATTTTTTGTCCTCTTTCGATTGCGGGTAGCGCCATGTGTGCACGAAGTCTAGTTTCGGAGATATCAGTAGAAAACTAAAATTGAATTTTTTACCACTTTTTAATTTTCATAAAGGTTGCTGTGCCTATAACTTGGTCACAAAAGTGACCCGGTCTATGATGACACCTATTATCTCTTTAGTTTTTTGTCCTCTTTTGATTGCGGCTAGTGCCATGTGTGCACGAAGTCTAGTTTCGGAGATATCAGTAGAAAACTAAAATTGATTTTTTTTGCCTTTTTAATTTTTAAAAAGGTTGATGTGCCTATAACTTGGTCACAAAAGTGACCCGGTCTTTGATGATACCCATTATCTCTTTAGTTTTTTGTCCTTTTTCGATTGCGGGTAGCGTCATGTGTGCACGAAGTCTAGTTTCGGAGCTATCAGTAGAAAACTAAAATTGAATTTTTTACCACTTTTTAATTTTTAAAAAGGTTGCTGTGCCTATAACTTGGTCACAAAAGCGACCCGGTCTATTTTGACACCCAATTTCTCTTTAATTTTTTGTCCTCTTTCGAAAGTCGGCGGCGGCTGTTAGCCGACTTTGAGCCGATCGGCTTGTTTCTCTGGATGCCAATTCATGTTTTGTCTTGATTTTATATTTCGGTTTTGTGCTGCCAGATGTAAGCACTAACAAATTCTAATAGGAACAGAACGGAGTCCAAACGAATATTTTCACCATATATTAAAAAGAACTATTAAATATATTAAAAAGAACTGAAGACACATTTTTATTGCGCTTTTTAATTTTTAAATAGTTTGCTATGCCTATAACTTGGTCACAAAAGTGACCCGGTCTATGGTGACACCCAGTATCTCTTTAGTTTTTGTACTCTTTCGATTGCGGGTAGCGCCATGTGTGCACGAAGTCTAGTTTCGGAGATATCAGTAGAAAACTAAAATTGATATTTTTTTGCCACTTTTTAATTTTTAAATAGGTTGCTGTGCCTATAATTTGGTCAGAAAAGTGAACCGGTCTATGGCAATACCCGTTATCTCTTTAGTTTTTTCTCCTCTTTCGATTGCGGCTAGTGCCATGTGCGCACGAAGTCTAGTTCCTCAGTTATATTATTGGCCAATCTGGTTTTATCAAAATATCGCCCATATATTTTAGTGACATTCGTTTAATTAGATTCTAGAGCTTTTATTGTTGTACATTCCGCGTTTATTAATTAAAATTAAATTAAAATTCATTTCTAAATTATTGTTTTAATATGACCAGTTTTTTTGTTTACATTTTCTCGCTGCCACGTTGAAAAAGTTTCCAAAAAACAAAAAAATAATCATAAAGGTTGTTTTCTTCACGGATATCATAGTGGCTACCAAGGCGAATTCAGCACCAGGTAGCCTTATCATCACAGATGATCATCAGCTGATTACACACCATCAGTCAAACTCTATATAAAAAAAAGAGAAAAATTTTAACCCGAACTGTCAAAGTACAAATAAAAATAGTCCTACACCTACTTTGTATGTGTGTAGTTTTAATGATAAGGCCACTTGATATTAATTCGCTTTGGAGGCTACCATCAGAGGGCGAAGTCGAGTTAAAATTTGCGGCGGCGGCGGCTTGGTGAGAAAATGTCGGCGGCGGCTTGAAGCCGGCTTACAGCCAGCGTGACCGTTTTGCGACTAAAGTGGCAATTTGCCACTTTTTCAGCTGCCTTGCCACTTTTCGTGCCCCTTTTTTAAAATTACCTAAATTTGCCACCTCTTATAAAATAATGCCCCTTTCTGCGCCTTTTTTATGAAGTGATACTTTTTGTTTTAATATGAGTTTTTTTACTGCACGAAAGTGTTTTTACAAAAAAATATTAAGACAAAAATGTGTTTTTGAGTCCATTTATAGTCATGAAAAAAAACTATTTTGAAATAGTTTAAGAGTTGAGATCTATAAATATTCATTATTGCACTAAAATTATTAGAAATCAACACCCTGATTCACTTACACGAACAAAAACTAGCAACACGTTCTTGTATGAAAAGCATGCAGTTTTATATATTTTAAAAGCTATTACCATTCAAATTTTTGAGTGTAATAACGTTTTGAAATTGTACGCGATTCGAAAAATCGGATTGACGAATTTTTATAATGAAGCCCCGTATATCTTTGGTTTTCACCAATAATCATGCATGTTACAAAATGCATTCTGTGGAGAATATCCAAGAAGATTTTATTTAAAACCATAGTAATTTTTATATTTACACGGATATTAGTGCTAAAACTTAAAAAATACTAAAAGGTGTGTGACAGGGCAACATTTTTTATACATAAAAGCAAAAATTATTTTTGACCGATGCCAAAAAATGGATAGTACTGTGAATTTGTTTGTATTTTATTTATGTATGCTACCTCAGAGCTCCGCCATCTATAGACCATTTTGCTCCACTATTTAAAATTTTTATTTTGAACTTGCTATCTTCCTTTCTCTTTGCTTTGCAGTCAGGTATAACTACGTATGTATGCATGTTAGAGCTGTGGAAGATTGCAATCACATGATTTCATGATTTCAATTTGAAATCTTGAAATCATTTCAATAAAAATGATTGCAATAAATTTTTTGAAATTAATTTCTATATTAATTGATTGCAATAAAATCCATTGATTGCAATCAAAATTAAATCAGAATCAAAATCATCGTTCTCTTCAAATGATACTCATTTTTCTAGAAATAAAGCTTACTCTGATAATTAAAAAACTGCATGAAATGGCTAACTAACCTACGTTTTGGTACGTTTTTTATGCAAACAAATTGATTGCAATCAATGATATAAAAAAAATGATTTCAAAAAGATTGCAATCTTGACATGATTTCAGTTTGAAATCTGAAATCATTTTGAAATCAAAGAATGAAATCAATTAGGTTGAAATCATTTTGATTGCAATCAAAATTTTTTATTTTATTTTTTCGGTTATATGTATTTATTTATTGTATCTTCAATAAAATTGAACTAACAATAAGTAATCAAATCTTAACTCTAAAATTTTAATTTTTAAGTCTAGCCAGTGCCAGACAAAAATATTTGTTTCAGCGGTTGGTTGTTTGGTTGTTTACGTCTCTCGTGTTCGGTTGAGAGCAAGAGTGTCCCTCCTTCTCAGCCGAGTGTGGCCTCTAAAATTAATGATGTTTCGGGCTAGGGGATTTGGGTGCAACTCAAGTCTTTTTATGTAGCTTGTCACGTGTTTAGAAAACACTGTCTTAACCGGCGGAACATCTAGGTCTTTATGAATTCGCTTGTTTCTGACATACCATTGGGCTGCTGTAATCGTACGGAGTATTTTATTTTGTTGCCTTTGAATTTTTTCTACATTTGATGCCGAGGCAGTGCCCCAATAACTAGATTCCGTAGGACCATATTGGTTTTAGAATGGAGTTGTATAGAAGAAGTTTACAATTTAGGCTTAGAGTAGAGTTCCTTCCAATGAGCCAATTCATTTGAGCTGCTTTTAATTTCATTTGGGTCACCTTTGCATTTATGTGTGACTTCCATGTTAGACGACGATCAAGATGAACACCGCAAAATTGATTGCAATTTTTACAGCTCTGATGCATGTGTTGTTGTTGTGCTGAGAACTGTCTTTTTTAGATAGAAAAAACATAAACATTTATTCATTTTAATTCAAAAGCATTATATGCCCTAGAAATTCATTAAATACTAGAATTTGGTTCAATTATTCCCTTTTTAAAAAAGTTGCCCCTTTTTTGCGAAGAGTCCCCTTTTTGGTGCCACTTTTTTCCTCAAAATCCCCTTTTTGTGCCACTTTTTAAAAATTTTCAACGGTCACCCTGCTTACAGCCGACTGCCTGCAAGATAAACAAAATAATTGAATTTAATACTTTTATTCGAGACTAACAACAATGTTGCAGATGTAAACGCAAAATAAACATTCCATGTGATGTTGTCACAAAATACCGACTTCATGTACGTAATACTTTGCTAGTGTATGACCGCTAGATTATCCACAATTGCACTTGTTTATATATTTTCGTTTTGCTTTTGAAGCAAATTATTTTCGTTATTAGTTTTAACAGAAGGTCTTCACGAGCCATTGATTTCTCTTGACGAAAGTCAAAGTCGATATGAAAACATAGCACTAACATTTTTCTGGTGTTTTTGTATGACGTTTAGCAAATGATAGAACAAAATTATGGCTCGTCAAGACGCTATATAAAGTAAATTCTTATTAAAATTAATATTTGAAAGCTAAAAATTTTAGCCGACATAAGCCGAACGCTTCGGCGACGGCTCAATCAACTAAACTATCTTCGGCGGCGGCTGTGAGCCGGCTCGAAGCCGCTCGACTTAGACCTCTGGAGACCATAGTTCGTCGAACAAATTTTTGATAAAAGCATTTGATTATCAAAAATTGCGTTTTCTATTCCACAAAAAAGTTGACTTTTTTTACTTTTTATTAAAAAAATTGCAATTTAACATTCCTCTAAAGGAAAAATTTCCCTTCGGAAGGGATGATACAATAATTTCTAATAAATTCACTTTGAAACATGATTATATTGCAAATTTTCATTAAAAAGGGCAAATAGTGCAACAAACTTTTGTAGAAAAGAAAACGCCATAAGGATACGATAGATGCTGTGAAAGCTTTAGATGCTTAGTTCACAGCATGGTCAAGCTCCATAGCGATTGATGTCATGCCCGGAACTTATGATCCTGCCTGTTACCTCAACAACCATTTCACAGGTGTATGTTTCCTAACGCCAGCAAAAATGAAAACTTTCAGAGTGTTCCTAATCCTTATGGCTGTCATGTTGATGCCTTGGCTGTGGGCACTACCGGTCAAAATATCATTTAATACGATGCGCTCCAATAGAAAACCCTCTAGATAATTTACGTCACACTTTTCAATGGGGCCACTTAGCACCAACTGCTCCCGACACCTTGCCATGTTATCCCTACGTCGATTCTGATCCTTTTATAATGAAAGAATGTCCTCATGTTTATTTTGCTGGAAACTGTGATGAATGTTCTTCTTGAAAAGGCAAAACTTTGCCCTTAAAATAGGAATGAACGAAAAATAATCATAAATTGAAGAATTATAGGGTTAAACCATTCTACAAAAACATTCCTAAGGGAATTCTACCAAAGCGTATTAATACCAAGTGGCCTTATTAGTGCAACAACAACTGGACTTTACCAATCTGTTAAATGTTAAATGCATATATAAAAGTTGTTGTTTAGTTTTTTTTTACATTGAGTTTGACACTTTGGTAAAGTCAGCTGATGCTCATTTTTACTAATAGGGCCACCTGGTATCAATTCGCCTTGAATTCTACTATGGGCATCTGAATAAATGAAGAGTCAAAATTTAACTTAAATGCTCGAAATAAAACGGAACATAAATGCAATTCATTTATAGGTTGGATTTATACTTTTTAAATTTGATATTTCTTATTTCGGTCATTTAACTTGAAGTTTTTCTCTTCTTGTATTCAGAGACCCATAGAAGAATTCCATTAAAAATATTTTTGTAGAATAGCTTAACCCTCTAACTCTTCAATTTATGGGTCGTTTTTGTTTATTCCTCGAAAAGGCAAAATTTTGCCCTTAAAATAGGAATGAACGAAAAATACCCATAAATTGAAGAGTTATAGGGTTAAAACATTCTACAAAAACATTCCTAAGGGAATTCTACTATGGGCATCTGAATAAATGAAAAGTAAATATTTAACTTGAATGCCAGAAATAAAACGGAACATAAATATAAATTCATTTATAGGTTGGAATTATACTTTTTTAAATTTGATATTTCTTATTTCGGCCATTCAAGTTAAATTTTTGTTCTTCTTGTATTTAGAGATCCGTAGTAGAATTCCATTAGGATTATTTTTGTAGAATAGCTTAACTCTCTAACTCTTCAATTTATGGGTCGTTTTTGTCTATTCCTTGAAAAGGCAAAATTTTGCCCTTAAAGTAGGAATGAACGAAAAATACCCATAAATTGAAGAGTTATAGTGTTAAAGCATTCTACAAAAACATTCCTAAGGGAATTCTACTATGAGCAACTGAATAAATGAAAAGTCAAAATTTAACTTAAATGCTCGAAATAAAACGGAACATAAATGCAATTCATTTATAGGTTGGATTTATACTTTTTTAAATTTGATATTTCTTATTTCGGTCATTTAACTTGAAGTTTTGCTCTTGTTGTATTCAGAGACCCATAGTAGAATTCCATTAAAAATATTTTTGTAGAATATCTTAACCCTCTAACTCTTCAATTTATGGGTCGTTTTTGTTTATTCCTCGAAAAGGCAAAATTTCGAACTTAAAATAGGATCGAACGAAAAATACCCATAAATTGAAGAGTTATAGGGTTAAAACATTCTGCAAAAACATTCCTAAGGGATTTCTACGATGGGCCTCCTTATAGACCTACCTTGGGTATCTACTTTTAAAATTCATTTTGTGCACACTATTATATCTTTCCCCTCGACTATTTTTTTACAGAAAATCGTCTCTTTTTTACATTAGTTTTTGGCCTTGAAAAGGGCCTTTTATTGTTGAATAAATGCCATTTCACTCTAGCTTTTAATATCAGTCATTATTATGTATATGATGGAAATCGATTTTGAAAACAAACCAATTTTAAAGCCAATTTTAATATACTTTTGATCCAACTTGTATAATTTTTGGCCTCTGCTCTTTTTTTTCCACATGATCAGGTCTTATTTGTATAGCTTTCTTAAGGCTGTCCCATTGATTTAGCTCCTTATTTTTCGCTGAAGGAATCTAACAAGAAAATCTGTCATTAATAATTTTAATTCAAATTAGTGGTTTTGTAAATAATTTACCTCTTCTATGCTTAATAGTACATTTACATATACACCATAAACAGGTTATAAGTGGTTTATGTCGATAAACAGGTTTATTTTCTTGTTTATAACTTGTTTTCCCATACAAATCATAAATTACTTTGAAACTTGTTTATCAGATAAACTAGTTGTATACAATCAGTTTTAGTCAATTATCTGTTGGAATGAACGATAAATTTAATAAGTCACTGTGTTTCTTCTGTACTTTGTTGTACTTGTTTTAATATTTTGATATTTATGCAAACTATGCTTTTTCATTCGTTTTATTAACTTACATTGTCTAATAAATTAATTCAAACTAACAGGTTATGGGCTACATGTCACGCAGTTAAAATATATTCGAAATTTTTTTTTTCAAAAAAAAAAACATATAAAAAAGTTATTTTTTCTCTTGGGGCAAATAAGATGGCAAACCTTCCTATTGGATATTCGTTGGAGCGTCTAAAGGGACGCGAGAATTTCGACGTATGGAAGAGGCAAGAAAAATCTTGCCTGGTCATAAAAGGATGCTGGAAAGTTGTGGAAACGGGCAGAAATTGTTTTGATGGTAGATCCCTGTATTTACGGACACATTGCTGCAGCTAAAACAGCAAAAGAAGCGTGGGATGCATTGATGAGTGCTTTTGAGGACACTGGTCTTTCGCGTAAAGTGGAATTGTTAAAACAACTGGTGAATATGAAACTGCGGAATTATGTTTCTATTCAAGAATATGTCAACGAGCTTGTAATAATTGCCCTGAAAGTAAAAAATGCAGGACTCAACATAGACGACGAACTTACTGCTTCACTTATGTTAGCTGGGTTGACGGATGATTTTAAGCCACTGGTAATGGCTGTCGAGAACTGTAAGCAAAAGTTGACCGTCGATAAGGTAATGAACCTTCTTTTACAAGATGCTACATTTGATGCTCCACGTGGCGAAAAGGAGGCTGTGCTCTATTCCAAAAATTTCACCTCTAAGAAGAAAAAGCCTGTAGAATGCTACAACTGCAAGGAATACGGACACATTTCCAGAAATTGTCATCACAAGAATAACAACAATATCAACAGTGGTTTCAAGAACGGTAACAACAGAAGTAACGGTAAGCAAAATAGAAAAAATGAGAAGGGAGGGTTTTCTTCAACACTCATAGCATCGGGCACGAGTTTGAACGTAAACACAAATGGACCTTACAACAAAAACAATGAGAAGTTTACGTATTGGTACGTAGACAGTGGCGCAAGCAACCACATGATAAACGACAGAAAGTGTATGTATAACATACATAGCATAGAAGATAAAAAAGTGATGGTTGCTAACAAGAGCGAATTGAACGTTGATTGCGCAGGCGACGTCGATTTAAATATTTTAATTGGGAAATCAAAAAAAGAGATAACAGTGAAAAACGTTGAATATGTACCTAGCTTGTGTGTAAATTTTCTTTCTGTAAGACAAATGACTAGTAGCGGTAAGAAAGTTATGTTTGAGGGTGAAGCATGCCGCATATTGAATGGAGATGGTACACTTGTTGCTTCTGCTAAAATGTACAACGATTTATATCGGATAGACAGCGAAACGAAATCAAAAGAAAACAGCGCATTTGTTGCTACAAAAGAACTTAGTCTTTGACACAGAAGGATGGGACACATTTGCGACAAGAATTTAGCTGAAGTAAAAAATCCTCAGAAGGCGTTTATTTTGAAAACAAAAGCAAAGAGCCGTGCGTGGTTTGTGTGAAAGGAAAACAAACCAGAAAGCAAATAAGAGAAGACAGTATAAGAGCTGCTGAATTATTAGAATTGGTGCATTCTGATGTTGTTAGCCCGCTAAGTGTAAACTCGTTTTCTGGAGCTCGGTATCTGGTAACGTTTGTTGACGACTATTCCAGAAAATTGTTTGTATACCCGCTTAAGAGAAAATCTGATGTCTTCGAAACTTTCGTATTGTTCAAGAAAATGGCTGAAAATCAGTGTTCGACCAAGATCAAAATTCTCAGAACTGGCAACGGAGGCGAGTATGTTAATGGAAAATTTAAAAATATTTTGCAGAACTGTGGGGTGATTCATTAAAAATCGTGTGTTTACTCTCCGGAACAAAATGGTACGGCGGAGAGAATTAATAGAACCTTGATGGAACGTGTTCGATGTATGCTAATTGATAGCGGTTTGGGCAGAAGCCGCTAACACAGCCTGTTATTTAATCAACAGAGATCCATGTCGTGATGAAGACAGAAGCCCCGAAGAAGTTTGGTCTGGTCGCCGTCCTAACCTGAAATTTTTGAGAGTTTTTGGATGTCCTGCTCTTACACACATTTGCCAGGAAAAGCGTCGCAAGCTGGACACGAAATCCACAGAATGTATCATGATGGGGTACAGCAGCGAAAGTAAGGCGTACAGATTATTTAACCCCGAAGACAACAGTATAATTATAAGTCGTGATGTGGTATTCTTGGAAGGAAGTAAGGTGAGCCTAAACATTGAAAATGAATTTTATTACCCAGAACTGCTCCAAAATTACGATGAAGTTAATTCAGAGGAGAGTGGAGATTTTGTTGAATTAACTCCTAGATTAACGAATGACGTTGATGGAGATTTTGTTGAATTAACTCCAGGAATAACGAATGATGTTGATAAAAATGCAACGTCAGAAACTAATTTCGGTGAGAGCGATTACGTCGACTCTGATGAGTGGTCATCGCCTATGCCATCACCAATTGAAGCAGATGATGAATGGGTTCCGACTCCACACCTTGCCCAAAATATTCCATCGGATGCAGATAACATACGTCGATCAAATCGTACTGCCAACAAATCTAAGCAATCACAAAACTTTTGTGCTGCATTTTCTTTCTGATGATCCTAGCAGTGTAAAGGAAGCTATGTCATCGGTTAATTCAGATGAATGGAAAGCGGCCATGCAGGAAGAAATTGATTCGATGATGGCAAACAGCACGTGGGTACTAACAAATTTGCCACCTGGCGAAAAGGCTGTTAAAACAAAGTGGTTATTCAAAACTAAGAAGGATGAGAACGGTGGTACTATAAGATGGAAAGCGAGGTTAGTGTCCAAAGGTTTCTCACAACGTGAAGGGATTGATTTTAATGAGACTTTTTCACCTGTCGTCCGATACGAGTCAATTCGATATTTGCTTGCTTTGGCTATTAAATACGACATGTATATACACCAAATGGACGCTGTAAGTGCATATTTAAACGGTTCACTTAAGGAAACTATCTATATGCAACAACCGGAAATGTTCAATGATGGTTCCTATAAGGTATGCTTGCTGAAAAAGTCCATTTATGGTCTCAAACAGTCGGGACGTGTATGGAATGAAACAATCAATAATGAGTTGCTAAAGATGGGACTCATAAGAGGTGAAGTGGATCACTGCGTTTATCATAAGGTAAATGGTAATCCGATGTTGTACGTTGCTATTTATGTCGACGACATTTTAATATTTTCCAATAATATGACAGCAATTGATTCTGTTAAGTCCGAGTAAGGCAAAAGATTTAAAATGAAGGACATCGGAGAGGTATCTTCAGTGCTAGGTATGAATATAACCAAAAGAAAGGGCGCTATCAATACATATCAAATGCCTTAGCACGATTTGGTTTGAGTGAATGCTACCCAACATCAACCCCAATAGACTACAACCAAAAACTATTCTTGAGCATGTGTCCCAAAGATGAAGAAGCACGGCAGGAAATGTCACGTGTTCCTCATATGCAGGCAATCGGCTGTTTGTTGTTTGCAGCCCGAATTTCCCGATCCGACATTTGTTACGCAGTGCATTTCCTAAGTCGATTTGGAAGCAATCCTGGTAAAGCACACTGGGAATCAGTTAAACGCGTAATGAGATACTTGAAAGGCATATTCAACAAAGGTATTGTTTATAGAAAGCAACCCAACTCAGAAATAAAAGGTTTCTGCGATGCTGACTGGGCCGGAAATATTGACGATCAACAATCCACTACTGGGTACGTTTTTGTATATCAATCCGGGGCAATTTCCTGGTCTACAAGAAAACAAAAAACTGTATCATTGTCATCGACAGAAGCCGAGTTCCAGTCATTAACTGCTGCTATTCAAGAATCTGCTTGGCTTAAACGCTTAGAAGCTGAACTTAATCCTAAAAGCTGTAAAAGTATGTTATACTGCGACAACAAGGGTGCCTTACAAGTCGCCCTTAATAATAATTTCTCGTCTAGAACAAAACATGTGGATATCAAATCAAAATTTATTCGCCTGAAGATCGATGCCAAGGAAATCATTTTGAAATACCTGTGTACAAATGAGATGATTGCAGACATATATACCAAGGCTGTTACTTCTCAAAAACTGGATTATTTGGGAACTAAATTTGGATTTTTCTAAAACTTTGATTATTTGAATTGAAATGTTTACATACTTTTTATAATTGTAAAGGGTACATGAGAAAAGATTTGATTTTGTGAATTTGTCATTCAGGGAGAGTGTTGGAATGAACGATAAATTTAATAAGTCACTGTGTTTCTCCTGTACTTTGTTGTACTTGTTTTAATATGTTGATGTTTATGCAAACTATGCTCTTTCATTCGTTTTATTAACTTACATTCTGAAAGCTCTAGGGGTCTAACAAATTAATTCAAACTAACATTATCCTATTCACAAACCAGTTTTTTATACTTGACTGGCAATACTATAAAAATGAAATTAAATTTTCATATTGAGTTTGACATAATATTCTATGAACTCGTAAAATATATTGCGGGGACTGATCGACTTATTACAGCTTGTCTCGGGATTATTCACCAAAATGTTTGCTGGGTGACCGTTTGTTTTCGGTACTGCTGGTCATATTTGGATGGTGTAAATAAAAGTAAATTTAAAGTAAAAATCACTTTTTGGGCAACTAGCGGAAACAAAAGAAGTTTCTCGGTAAAAAAAAATTAATAATCTAAAATTTAAAAATATAATTAGTGCTTAAAAATAAAAGTACTTTTTTTATGGGCCTTATAAATGAAGCCAAAGAAAAAAAATTTAGTCCATCAATAAAAAGAAATAGTAAGTGAGTTTGGAATAAAATTTGTGAATTTTGGTATTAATTATATATAAACAAAAAGATTTGTGTAGTCGGTGTCGTATGGTTTCCGGAAGAAAATTAGTGCCGTATTTTATATGTATAAATATACAGCTGACGCAGCATAGTGTCTACCTTTATAGGAAGAAGATGTCTTCAAAAGGTTAAAACAAGCAAATAAAACAGGCGGAAATAATAAATTTTGAATTTAACTAGAAAGTGAGACATTTGAAAGTGGCATCCCAAAAACGAAAATTAACACCTGGCATGGATATTTTGGGAAAAGCTAAAATCAGTGCCAAGAACCTGCCGGCGGATAAACTAAAAGCTATGTTAAGCCAAATGAAAGCAGTAGAGACCGGAACCACCAGTAAGTCTACACATTCCAAACTTATTTTATAACAAAAAGGAAATGTAAAAAGATTGTAGGCATTATTTTTTACACCTAAAACAAATTTAAATTAGAACAGGGAAAAAGTAAAGAAATAATACCGAATATTCGGGAAGAGGATTTGATTAATGATTTAGGATAGATTGGAAATATTAAGTATATATATGTAAGTGCAGGATAAGTTAGAAATTAGTTTTTTTTATATCTGTTTTTTATTTTTTTGATTTTGTGAAAAGGTTCGTGCTAGTTTTTTTTTACTGCCTTACTAATTTCACCCTCAGAGAGCTCTTTTAGGGAAAGAATAAACATCGAATTTAGGTTACAGGCAAAAAAAACTAATTTATATCAAAGCCATTTAAATAGTAGCCGGTACGATCCTTTAGGGCAGGGTATATAAAATTTAGTGTTCCATAAGTAGTATTTACTATATTTTTTTTGTGTTATTTTTACTGCGTCTATGTAAAGATCCCTTTTTTTATCTACATATATTTTGTATTGCATCGTTCTTTTGGTATGTGATTTCGAGTTAAACTTACTGTTATTTCAATATTATATTTTTTTTACATTCAATTTTAGTTATATTAGGGTAACCAAAGCGAATCAGAAAAGAAATAAAAATTAAAATCAACCAAAGTTGATTAAGTATACTTAGGAATATTTTTTAATAAATTATGTATTGAGATAAAAGAAAAATGGTTGGCGTTCACTGAATTTGAATTTTAAAGGATTTGAGATACCCTAAGTTCAGCATGGACTAATGCCGGCCATACACTACACAAGTTCACTGCACAAGTCTGGCACTGTACAGTGCGTTTGTGTAGTGTATGGCGGTGGTTGTGCTATTCACGCAGTGAACTGAATAATTATCAAAACGATTTTGATACTTGCTCAAGTTTGTAAAACTGTACAGTGAACTTGTGTAGTGTATGTTGCAAATGGTCAGTTGTGTCGCGATTTTTGAAGAGTTAAAAACAAAAAATTAGCGCAGAAAAAATATTCTGGACATAGTTCGTTGAATTATACAAAGAATCGTTTGCATTATAGTGCATTCAAAGCAGCAATTACAGCAATAGAATCATAAAAGTCAAAGCATACGAAAATTAATAAATAAAACGCATTTCTTTCTTTGTTTTCTTTTTATTTGTATAGCAAGCAATCAAATAGCGCTATATTCGCACATGTTGTCTTCTTCACTTATAGCTTTAAAATAAAAAACTGCACAGTTTACTTGTATAGTGTATGTTACAAATTTCGTTTACGCAGTGCCAGACTTGAGCACTGAACTTGTGTAGTGTATGGCTGGCATAAGCCGTAATCGTAAGTAAGTTGTTGGTGAAAGCAAGAAATGGAAAAGGGGTCATTTAGAATTAAACTTAATGACGTAGGTTGTGTCAGGGCAAAGACGTACTGGGCTTCACATCTGTCCAGGTTTTAAATATTGTACACATTAATATACTAGGGTTTTTTTATATTTGTTTTTTTTTATTCAGTAATTTCTGTATAGCATATGCTATGATGATCAGTAGTGTTTACCTTTTTTTTATTGATCGAATCAGATATGTGGTGTGGGTTAGTGAATCACCCCTAAATGAGAAAGAGGCCAAAATGAGCAAGTCGGGAGCATCACATACGGTAAGGCATCTGCCACTACGGTAAGGTTCGTAACAGTAAATGGCGCCCAATTTAAAGCAAAAAGATCCATAAATAATAGTTGAAATTTATTTTAGAAGTGCTAAGCTCAGTAGCCGTGCATATTAGAAAATTAGAATTATTCTGATTGTGTATGGCATACTGAGTAAATCACTTATGAAATGAATATATCACATTTTACAGATTACAAAATTTAGATAAAATAAAATTAAGGAATATTAAACTAGTGGCCAACTATGATAGTTGCTTGCGCCAGGATAATATTCTCAAATAAATGTTTATGATTATGGCCTGTTTGAAATAAAACAGTTGCATAATCGTTTTAGGCTTGAATCCTAGAATAAATGTGATTTTAAAAGTTTAAAAAAATTTTTTTTTCTAGCATGGTATATTAAAAGAGAACAATATCCATAGGAATTACGTCGTGTGTTTCACCAATAACAAAGTGAAAAGATGAAGCTAAATGCAAACAATATGCATTTTCTCCAAGAATAATGAACAAAAGGGACACTGAAATCCTTGTCACATAAATTGTGTATAAATTGTTTACAATTGTGAGTGAATAGTTATTAGTGTTGTGTACTACCATATTTATTTGTTAAATTTAGATTTGTCACACATTCGAAACAGAAACAGTTTTTGGAAATTTTGTAGGAATCCCGACAAAATGTTTATAGCTCGTTCTCCGAAACAACATCAGAATCAGGCGTCTGCTAGGATGGAAAATGAAAGAGATTTTATAGACATGAGCAATACCATTAACACCCAAAGAACAATTACACCTCACAAATTTTTTGGAGTAACCTACTTTTTATATGAGTACATGTAAAATTTTTCACCTATATAGGGTGTACCCTACAAACGGCTAAAATGCCAAAAGTGACAACTGCATGGGCAGATGGGGAGCTCTTTCCTCTTTCCAAATCCCTTTAGTTTTTTTCGCACAGCTTTATTTACAGATTTTGTGGAGTAACATACTTTTTATATGAGTACATGTATAATTTTTCAACTATATAGGGTGCACCCTACAAACGGCTAAAAAGACAAAAGTAACAACTGTATGGGCAGATGGAAAGCTCTTTCATCTTTCCAAATCACTTTAGTTTTTTTCGCACAGCTTGATTTACAGATTTTGTGGAGTAACATACTTTTTATATGAGTACATGTATAATTTTTCACCTATATAGGGTGTACCCTACAAACGTCTAAAATGCCAAAAGTGACAACTGCATGGGCAGATGGGGAGCTCTTTCCTCTTTCCAAATCACTTTAGTTTTTTTTCGCACAGCTTGATTTACAGATTTTGTGGAGTAACATACTTTTTATATGAGGACATGTATAATTTTTCAACTATATAGGGTGCACCCTACAAACGGCTAAAATGACAAAAGTGACAACTGCATGGGCAGATGGAAAGTTCTTTCCAAATCACTTTAGTTTTTTTTCACAGAGCTTGATTTACAGATTTTGTGGAGTAACATACTTTTTATATGAGTACATGTATAATTTTTCACCTATATAGGGTGTACCCCACAAACGGCTAAAATGCCAAAAGTGAAAACAGCATGGGCAGATGGGGAGCTCTTTCCTCTTTCCTAATCACTTTAGCTGTTTTTCACACAGCTTGATTTACAGATTTTGTGGAGTAACATACTTTTATATGAGTACATGTATAATTTTTCAGTTATATAGGGTGTACCCTACAAACGGCTAAAATGCCAAAAGTGACAACTGCATGAGCAGATGGGGAGCTCTTTCCTCTTTCCAAATCACTTTAATTTTTTTCGCACATCTTGATTAACAGATTTTGTGGAGTAACATACTTTTTATATGAGTACATGTATAATTTTTCATCTATAATGGGCGTACCCTACAAACGGCTAAAATGCCAAAAGTGACAACTGCATGGGCAGATGGGGAGCTCTTTCCTCTTTCCAAATCACTTTGTTTTTTTTCGCACAGCTTGATTTACAGATTTGGTGGAGTAATATACTTTTTATATGAGTACATGTATAATTTTTCAACTATATAAGGTGTACCATACAAACGGCTAGAATGCCAAAAGTGACAACTGCATGGGCAGATGGGAAGCTCTTTCCAAATCACTTTAGTTTTTTTTCGCACAGCTTGATTTAGAGATTTTGTGGAGTAACATACTTTTTATATGAGTACATGTATAAGTTTTCAACTATATAGGGTGTACCCTACAAACGGCTAAAATGCCAAAAGTGCTAACTGCATGGGCAGAGTAACATGGAGTAACATAGTTTTTATATGAGTACATGTATAATTTTTCACCTATCTAGGGTGTACCCTACAAACAGCTAAAATGCCAAAAGTGACAACTGCATGGGCTGATGGGGAGCTCTTTCCTCTTTCCAAATCACTTTAGTTTTTTCCCACAGCTTGACTTACAGATTTTGTGGAGTAACATACTTTTTATATGAGTACATATACAATTTTATTCATCAACATACTGATTTTATTCATCAACATAGTTTCCATATAATTGTATGGATTTTTTATATTAGTATGGTAGCTTTGGCTAGGAACGAAGTAAAAATTAAATAACAAACTTTTTTCTTGGAAAAAAGTATGTTAGCATAGTTACAAAAATGTGTATTGTAATACTTTTTTTCTGTAATATAATAGTTTTTGCATTTAGTACTTTGTTTTTCAACTCTGAAAAAAATATGTTACGTAGGGTATCCCTGCAAATATCGCGACTAGTCCATACATGCGTGTAAGGACTACTCCATAATGGACCTGGACTAGTCTCAAACTACCCCAAACGTATGTATTAGACGTGATCCATTTACCATTGCGATGTCCTAGGACTGGACCACGTGGTCCAGCTTTGCATTACATCGGACTAACCCAAAAACTGGACCATGTAACTACTCCATGGAGCACCTACAGGGGCTAGTTTTTAAACTACTCTATGTCACTACTCCATGGTTCACAAGCAGAAAACTAGTTTTCACTTTGTAGCCTATGTAAACGACTTTCCCTCTGCTTTAATAAGTCTCCTTATATGTATGATGGGAGCTACACTGCATTTTTGATTTCTTATAAACAAAATTCACTTTTATTTATTTTTTCGCTTTTACCAAAAAAATAAACTTTTAATTACAAACATTCATTATAACCACAAATAAACTTGTGTGTCATCAGGGCTACCGTATTGCTGGTAATTGATGATATTTTATGATATAACATTCTTGGCAACACTATATTTCGTGCTAAAGCGTAGTATGCAGTTCTCACTGAAATTCAGGTTTGGAGTTTTGCATTTATTTCTACACGGAAAAATAATCGTGTAGAATTCTATACAGAATTTTGTTTGCATATACACAAATTTATATATTTTTAAATTTACAACACACAAAAACACTACAAATTAATTACAATGTACGAAAAACTAGAAATGTCAAAAATTACGTGACCAAACAATTGTCTGAACCAAGGCGAATTCAGTACCAGGTAGCCTTATCATCACAGATGATCATCAGCTGATTACACCCCATCAGTCAAACTCTATATAAGAAAAGAGAAAAACTTTAACCCGAACTGTCAAAGCACAAATAAAAATAGTCCTACAACTACTTTGGATGTGTGTTGTTTTGATGATAAGGCCACTTGATATTAATTCGCTTTGGTCTGAACATTAATTTTTGTTTCAGTTGACGGAAAAAATTCTCCACTTATTGTTATAGCATACCTGTAATAGACAATAAATGCCAAAATTCCGTGTACTTTTCTTTTGGAACTGCGTACTAGTAAACGGAAATTTCTTTAAGAAATTTACCAGCCTTAATTTCAGTTTGTTTTTTTTACACATACTTCTTATGGCAGCCTGAATTTCATTCAGAGCTGCATACTACGCTTAAAACACGAACCTTTGTTTGAAAGTGGTCCATAGCTGCATTATATAGGACCATGTTGTAGCTAGTCCATATCAGCTAAAATGGACCACGTAGACCAATAATTTTTGCAGGGATGTTTACGGTATGATTTGTTCACACACGCTGTTTACGGTATGATTTGTTCACACACGTGTGCATTTTTTAACATATATTGGCGCATGGATGCATATGAACCGTTCACACGATTGCCTCACCAGAGTTGCATTTTATTGCGGCAAATCAACACAATATTGTTGTCGATTGTCGTATGGGACAATAAATTGTGAAATCATACGATTGGCATTTAAAATAGACCGACAATTGGTGCATTGCGCAAATCGTGTGATCTTACCTTAAGCTGAAAGTCCATAACACGCGTTACACACGCTTGCGTGTTATAAACGACTGTCAAAAAAGTAAAATCAGTGTAAATGTATGTGACGAGTTACATAGCACAAAGCGTAAAACGCTTGACGCGAAAAGTAGGTTTACTTTCTACTTTTGTATGCGTCGCATGCACCATGAAAAAATGACAGCTGTTTTTGATAGCCAGGGATGACAAATTATATTAAATTTTCAATGTTATCGATAAATATGTTTGTATGGTGGATTATTTAAAAAAAATTTTATTTTACAAAAAAGAAGTCTTTAACAAAAACCCTATCGCAATAGATTTTACAAATGTTTTCAAGAATAAAATACATTAAAATTAATTTTTTAACACAATTCCTTCATCAACAAAATTTTCATTTTATTTATCGATTAATTTTATGTAATAAGTTTCATCTCTGTAATGTTTATTAATTTTATCAATTTATCTTTATACTTTATTCAATATTGTACTGACACAATTAAATTTACATTAAAGTCAAGAAGAGCCGACAATCTGTTGGAATAGCTCTCGCTGAGTTCAAAAACCCGTTCCAAATACAAGGGACGCACCCAAAACCGTCTCGTTTTATTTTGGAGCTTTGAGTATGCCCTTGTTGCACAAAATATTATATTTATGTATAAACTCAATAAATTCCACAAATTCTTTTAACATTTCAATTTCAATTAACATTTTTGCAAAAATTATTTTTATTTGATAAAAAATATTGGCGCACAAAAAGCGTTTCATGTAACTTGAATTTAGAAAGGCGTTTAAGTATGAAACACACAAAACGCGCAACGCACGAAACGCCTGATATGGACTTTAAGCTTTATATGCAATTCACACTACCGTGTTTATGGCAATTTTAGGTGTTTACGAGCCAAACACGTTAATTTTTAGATGTTTCCCATATACTCAATTGTCAAAAAATTTACGTGTTTCAAAATTAAACTCATTCAAAATCCATAAAAGTCGGGTTCCAAGTACTTCTTGATGTATGTTCAGTCGATTTTTTTATTTTAGTGCTTATTGAACACGGTTTGTAATGGCGGCAAAATATGTAAACAAAGTCGAAATAAAAAAGGTTGTAGCATTTCTATATCAACAAACAGCGTATTCGGAAAGCTATGATTTGTGTTGGCTTAAAAGTTCAAGTTTTCAATAGAATAATACAGGTAGTGATGAAGCGTTAACGAACTTTTTTTTTCAGTTCGACTCTGTTAAAAGTTGTTTATGTTATACCAACACACACCCACACTACTGAAAAAAACATGGCGAAGTAAACACACACATGTGAACATATAAATTTTTTTTCAAATTTTCTTTTGTGCTTTTTGACAACCTCGAACATAAACAACAATAAAAAGGCGTGTTGTTTTTGCTGTTGTTGGGTTGTTGTAGCTTCGCTACTACCTGTAGTATAATTCTACCATGGCCTAGAGTATACAGACTTCCTTCTGTGTGGTGTTTGACATTTATTTCAAGAGAAATCTGCGCTGGTAATACCACATTTTGTAGTTATTTTATTTAAACCGAATTTCAGCCGCCGCAGATACATATATTTTCGAGCCGCCGCAGCCGATTACAAATAATCGGCTTGGTTCACTGGTCAGACATTCGTTGCATCACAAACTAAGTGAAAAAGTTTCTTTTCCAAAATAAAAATTGCTAAAAGTTAACAGTAGGATTCTTGATTCAATCATATATGAATTTAAATCAATCTATTAAATTCTTGTTTTATAGAAAATGCACTTCATAGACTTTTTAAATGGTTTAGTTGCTATGCCCGTTGTACGTGCTGACGATGAAGACGAACTGGTTGATCCTCAGACTTCTTTAAGAGTAAGATTTTAAATTTGTTTATATGTACCTCTTTTAAAGCCATGTGTTTTGCTTGTGATTTCAGGAGCAATGTCAATCTAAAGGGAACATTGAAGCTCTTTACAACAAATATCAGGCATGCAATGATCGCGTTAACAGCCGTTCTAAGACGACTGAAAATTGCATGGAAGAACTTTTTGACTATGTTGCCGAATTGGATCATTGTGTTGCACACAGCCTATTCTCTAAACTGAAATAAGCTGTTACGTATTTTTCATGGCTATGGGCAATAATAAAATTTAAAGTGGAAACATCTTTAAACATTAAATTTTACGACATCCTCTTATTTAAAAAATCACCCTATGCGACAGAAAATTTAATTCTAAGAGAAAAATGCTAATTACAAGAATCGCCGGAAACACACTTTCGGAGTTACGGTCCCCCAAGTTTTACAGACCGTAGACATTTTCTTAAAATTTTGATTCAGTGTAACAATGTGGGTATAATGTAGGATTGCCATCTGTCTACTTTTCCGGACACGTCCGTTTTTAGGTCGTCCGAGGTAGTCCTTTTTTTAGCAAGTGTCCGCAGTTGTCCTACTTTTTACAATTTGTTCCATATTATTTTTTTTATTAAAATAGGCCCCTATTATGATTCACAACTCAACTTGTTTGAGTTGTCAATGTTACGACCCAACTCAGCCATTTTTATACCCTTCACCGGAAAGTGGTAAGGGCATTATAGGTTTGTTTTCGCTTATGTTGAAGCTCCTCTGACGAAGGTCCCAGTTAAAATAGTCTTAATTTATGTATCATTCTGCTATAATTGATCGGAAGATTCGTGCATATAAAAATCAAAAAATTCGGCTCAAGAATGACTAAGATATATATATATATATATATATATATATATATATATATATATATATATATATATATATATATATATATATATATATATATATATATATATATATATATATATATATATATATATATATATATATATATATATATATATATATATATATATATATATATATATATATATATATATATATATATATATATATATATATATATATATATATATATATATATATATATATATATATATATATATATATATATATATATATATATATATATATATATATATATATATATATATATATATATATATATATATATATATATATATATATATATATATATATATATATATATATATATATATATATATATATATATATATATATATATATATATATATATATATATATATATATATATATATATATATATATATATATATATATATATATATATATATATATATATATATATATATATATATATATATATATATATATATATATATATATATATATATATATATATATATATATATATATATATATATATATATATATATATATATATATATATATATATATATATATATATATATATATATATATATATATATATATATATATATATATATATATATATATATATATAATATATATATATATATATATATATATATATATATATATATATATATATAAT
>CATQFL010000266.1:5000-12500 GCA_956483635.1 Panzeria rudis
GAAGAGGTATTAGGTGAGGTCGCAGAAGTTAGAGCACTATCCCATGAGATTAGGATCGAGATTAGAGATATAGATGAGGTAACCACAAAGGAGGACGTCTATGAAGCCCTCATTAGAGAATCCGATTTTAAATCCCTGCAGCCTGCTGCAGTTAAATCGTTAAGGAGAGCGTACGGAGGAACGCAAACTGCCACCATTGGCGTAAGTGCTGTCTTAGCTTGCCGTCTTATAGAGATGGCGAAGATACGTATTGGTTGGGTTGTTTGCAGAATACGCGAAAAGGTAACACCAAGAAGGTGCTATAAATGTCTTGATTATGGACATAGAGCAGCAAACTGTAGGGGGCAGGACCTTTCTAAAAACTGCTTACGGTGTGGCAAAACTGGCCACAAAATTGGAACTTGTTCCAATAAACCGTCGTGCTTGCTTTGTAGGAATGGAACAAACACCGCTAGTGACCATGTCACCGGATGTGCAGTTTGTCCATACTACAGAAGAGCTCTACAGAAACTTAGGGTTTAAAGCAAAACTTAAGGCATCAAAATGCGCATATTACAGTTAAATCTCAACCATTGCCAGGCAGCTCAAGAGCTTCTTAAGCAAAGCGTTCGAGATTTAAATGTAGATGTCGCTGTGCTGAGTGAGCCATATCGGAACATGGGATCTGTAAATTGGGTTTCCGATAATACGGACACATCGGCGATATGGAACACCAGCACGCTAACAATACGAGATAAAATAACATCAGAATGTGGATATGCCCGAGCCACTGTCTCTGGCATCACACTATACAGTTGCTATATTCCCCCTAGGTATTCTATAGAGGACTTTCGAGTAATAGTTGACAATATAGTAACAGATGCAGTTACAAGAAATCCTGTCATAATAGCGGGTGACTTCAATGCGTGGGCTGTTGAATGGGGCTGCCCCTTGACAAACACAAGAGGTAGAGTACTCTTGGAAGCCTTTTCTGTATTGGGTGTTGTACTCATTAATAATGGAGTTGAACAAACTTTCAGAAGGGGTGATGCTGGATCGGTAATTGACATTACATTTGTCAGTAGCAGCATCACAAGCCAAGTTAACTGGAGAATATCCGACATCTATACTCATAGCGATCATAGCGCTATAATCATAGATGTACAAGATGAACAGCCCCGTGTGGTTGCACAAGCACGAGGTTTGACAGGATGGAAGGTAAATACCTTTGATAAGGATATCTTCGCAGCTTGTATGGAGAACATGGAACTGAGTGGTTCAGCTGAAGATATGGCAGTGCAATTAGTAAGTCATATCACTAATGCCTGTAACGTAGCTATGATAAAGCGTAAAAGGTCACCAAATAAGCCCCCGGTGTACTGGTGGAATGATGAAATTGCTAGCTTGCGATCGGAGTGTATAAGTGCCCGAAGGCAGTATACACGAACGAGAGGTAGGTTAGAGAATAGTGTACACCATCAAATATATAAGGATAAAAGGAAAGCGTTGAAGATTGCAATTCGTAGGAGCAAGCGTAGGTGTTTTCTTAATGTTTGTGATGAAGTAGATAGTAATCCTTGGGGCTTTGCATATAAATTGGTAACCAAGAAACTTAAATGTCTTGGTCCATCGCCGCCAAGAGAAGAGCCTCTCCTCAAGGGAATTGTAGATCATCTCTTTCCCCAACAGGAAACTCCGACATGGCAACACAGCTACCCGGCTGAATTTTTCGACATTCCTCCGGTTACGATTGCCGAGATAGAAGGTGCTGTCTCAAAATTTAAAGACAAGAAGGCACCAGGTTTAGACTGCATTCCGAATATGATACTAAAAGAAGCTGTTAAACTCCATCCTGACTATTTTTTGAAAGTAATAAGCACATGCTTGAGCCAGGGCATTTTTCCAACAATGTGGAAGAGACAAAAGTTAGTATTGTTACCTAAGGATAATAAGCCACCAGACGACCCTTCCTCTTATAGGCCGCTGTGTATGATAGATACAAGTGGGAAATTGCTAGAAAGTATAATCTGTAGAAGATTGGAAAGTTGTGTTGAAGCTAACCGCGGTTTATCAGATAACCAATTTGGCTTCCGAAAAGCAAGGTCAACAGTAGATGCTATCAAAGTTGTAGTAGAAACTGCTGCTCAGGCTATCCAAGGGAAGAGGTCGAGAAATGGAGCAAAAGAGTATTGTGTAGTTGTAACGCTAGACGTAAAGAATGCCTTCAACACGGCAAACTGGGAGCATATTGTTGATGCCTTAGCCAGTTTAGACATCCCAGGATATCTACTGGCAATTATACAGGACTATTTCCGAAATAGAGAGCTAGTTTATGATACTGATAAGGGTACTAGAAGACGAAAGATCATTGGTGGGGTGCCTCAAGGATCAGTACTTGGTCCACTACTGTGGAACGTCATGTACGATGGAGTATTAAGGTTAAACCTGCCGGAGAAGGTAAAGATAGTTGGATTCGCAGACGACATAGCGTTAGTATGTGAAGCAAAAGAGTTACTAGAGGCGGAAACCATTGCAAACGCCAGTATTCAGATCGTAAGGTCTTGGTTGAGATCAATGGGTCTAGCTCTAGCTGACCATAAAACAGAAGCGATTCTGATTAGTAGTCGGAAAAATAGGGAAACCATTAGGCTAAATATTGGCACGTGTAGCATAGAATCCAAGGAATGTTTAAAATACCTTGGAGTCATGATTGACACTCGTCTGTCTTTTCATGAGCACTTGAAGTATATAGGTTCTAAGGCATCAAAAACCTGCTCAGCGCTATGCCGGATCATGCCGAATACAAGAGGTCCAAAATATCTGCAGAGGAGATTGCTAACCAGTGTAGTAAGAAGCATTATCTTATATGCATCCCCTATATGGTCAGGCTCACTGAAATACTCTACATATGTGAATCTGATATCCCCTGTGTATAGGCTGGCCGCCCTGCGAGTATGTAGCGCATTCCGAACTGTATCGGACGAGGCCGCCTTTGTCATTGCCGGCATGATACCCATTGAGCTAGAAGCCGTTTCGGACAGTACGAATGGTGTGACTGATATGTGTCTACGGAAGTGGCAAGAACGATGGACAGCGACTGACAAGGGAAGATGGACTTACTTACTGATACCTGACATTAGGGTATGGTTATCAAGAAGACACGGCGACTTGAACTTCTACATTACACAGTTTTTGACTGGACATGGTTGTTTTAGGTCGTACTTGTACCGTTTCGGACATGACAGTGTTCCGTTTTGTCCGAGTTGTGGTGGCAATGTCGTGGAAGATGCCGAACATGTGTTCTTCATCTGTCCACGATTTGATAGTGGTAGAGCGTATTTAGAAGTAGTCTTAGGGCGTAGTATTAGGCCGGACAACATCGTTCCAATCATGTTGGAATCTTTGTATAATTTCTTTATAATTTTATTGAACTTAAAATGATATAAAAAATTTGAAACAAAAACACTAAGAAAATACATAATTTTAAACTTTGCCTGGAGCAAACATTTAGGTATGTAATACAAATCGACTCGATTTGAAATGAAATCGAAAGTTGAATCCGAATGAAATAGTTTTAGGTGTGATGGAAATAGTATCGATTTCATTTTCCACTTTTGTTTTTGTTCCATGTATTTCTTTATATAAAAACTTTTTTGACATAAAATTATTATTATTTTTTAGTATTTATATATAACAAAACTTGGAATTCCTATACGCAACCGCATAATCTTTAACAATGTTACATGTCCTAATATGTATGTCTTATAAAAGTTTACGATGAGTATGCAAAAGTAATCTACAAATATTTTAGCTTGTTGGTACATTGCTGGCATTAGTTTTGGTTTTACACTCTTTCTTTCCAAAAAAAATAAATAAATAAATAACTTATGTTATTTAATTAGTCTTCAGCAGATTTTAAAATATGTACCTTCAAATGGGTCCACGCAAATCACTTACATATATGGTAGATATTTATAAATGGGACTCTACCCAGTATTTACCTGATATATGGGTATATTCCTATTTTGGGTATTTATTTCAAAAAAGTTAGCGATTTTTCGTGAACATGCGGCTTTGGCGGTTTCTAATCAATGTTAGAGGTTTTTTCCGATATTGCAACTTCACGCAACTTTCAGCAACGTTCGGGATAGAAGCGTCTTTTTGCAATTTTTTAACCTCTTTATAGTTCACACGATTAGACTTAGTTATCATGCCGCTGTTAGCAAATTTTTGCGAATTTTCGCGATTTTTTCCGAATGTTTGTCATTTCTTACGGTTTTAGCGATTTTTAATTAAAATTATGGATCGTTTAAAATTTTCCAATTTTTGGCGATAGCGTAAGTTTTCCAAAGTTGTTGGTTTTCTTCAATATTTTGGGCTTTTAATCAATCGTAATATTGTAATCATTCATATATAAGCAAGTTTTTCTGAATATTCGTAATTTCACGGTTTTTCCTAAAGCCAAAATGAGCTTCAAAGTTGCGTAACCCATTAACTTCCTTATATAAAAATGCCGATAATTAGTTAAAACTTAGAAAATTAGTAACGCGAAAACTTGCAAAAATATTGCAAAAGTTCAAAATCAACAGTTAGTGACTAAAAACCGATAATACTGTAAAAATTGTAAAAGTTCAGAAAAAATTGCTTCTACGCCGAAAATTCGCGAAAAATACATTTATGACAAATAGAACTAAAATTTATTAAAAACCGCTAGTGTCGTAAATTCGCAAAATTTTGTCAGCATCGAAAAATACCAATATCTCTAATATTGATTAAAAATCGCTAAAACTATAAAAAATGTGAAAGCTTGCAAAAATCACTAGTTCCACAAAAGTGGCGAAAATCCCTGAAAGATTGCAAATAGAAAAAAAGTCCTAAAATTTATTGAAAATCGTAAAAAGAATAAAAACTAGGAAAAAATAAAATTTTGTGCGAAAATAATTCGCGAATAAATCGGGAACAAGCTCTAAAATGTATTAGAAATTTCTAAAAATAGAAAAAACCTACGGAAATTTTGCTAAAGTGCTAGTGTATTAGAAATTTCTAAAAATAGAAAAAACCTACGGAAATTTTGCTAAAGTGCTAGACATCCCAAAATTATATATCAGCAAAAAATATGCTTAAATGTTAAAAACACTCCAGTGACAAGCTACTGTAGCATTTTAACAAAAATTATTGCAAAAATATGTGTGAAATATATTTATATCATACGAAACTTTTGAAATCGTCAAACGTATTCTACTCGATTTGAAAACAGTAAAACAATAGAAATTTCGTTTTCTATCACATCTATTTTTGTTGATGTTTTCATAGAACAAAATAGAAAATGAAATCGAATTCGCTTTTAAGTAAAATCGATATGAAAACAATACTTCAGTAGCCATCACAACTTTCTTCGTTTTTGTGTCGATTTTCATACGAAGCCGATTTCTATCACACACCTGAGTTTTTAAACACATATTTTCACCGAAACAAAAATTTTAACATTTAAATTATACAAATATTTTGTATTTCCAACAAAAACAATTGCATTTTGTTAAATTTAATTAAAAATTAAACACTAAAGAAATTAAACTAAAACAAAAACCATAAGAAAAACACGAGACTACACGAAAAACAATTGTCAAGCACAGCTGTTAGCAAATCAATGTTACCATAGTGTATGATTAGATTTGTGTTACCATCGTGGTAAAAGAAAAATTAATTCAATGCTGCCAGTGAGAATTATTAATTTTTTCGAAATTTTAAATTAAAATTAAGGAATAATTATATAAATATTAATAATTGTAGAGAAAATATTTTGTATGGAAGAATTTAAAGAATATTGTACAGAGTTAGAAAAACTAAAAACTAATTAAAAAAAGCAAAGGTAGAATTTATTCCTCTAAATACGTGATAGAAAAACTAGAACGTTTAGAAGAAATTAATGAAAAAGTTGATAGTATTTGTAAAGAATATATATAAATTGATACCGGTTTGGTTGATGAATTCAAAGCTTTGTTTAAGAAAATATATGCGGCAATCTAAAGTTTGGAAATCAAACATACAAAAGAAGTAGAAGAAAATTACAAAACGGGCACAAATATGGCACAGTTTGATATTTCGGTGGTAGGTAAAAACCTACAAACTTTTATGGGATGATATGAAGCGTTAGAAGATTTTATTGTGCAAACAGAATTATTACACGTCATTTTGAGAACAGAAGATAGCGAGATTTTCATGAAATATGTCTACAATTTCAAACTATCAACCCATGTTCGCAGTATTTTAGGTCGTTCAAATAAACCGACTACATGACAGAACTGGGTACAATAAAACAGGGTGCTTCAGATATATCTACGTATAGGGAAAAGATAGCATTGCTCGCAGAACAATTAAGTGATTTCGAAATAAAATCGATGGAAAATCCGACAAGAGAGGCAAAGATGCCATTTCCAAGATGAGTGAAAATATGGCATTAAACGTTTTTATGAAAGGTGTAAATATTGAATATCAAAGCATTTTGGTAGCTAGTTCCACAAAGACTTTTAGCGAAGCAGTAGAAAAATGCGTGATAGCAGAGAGAAACATGCAAACCAATATTAATATTTTTAGAATTGGAAGAAGAGAGAATAATTTTCAAAGATTTAACAACAATTTTACAACGTACAGAAATAATAATCAGCATGTTAGAAATTTCGTTAATTTTCACAATAATAAGTACAGTCACAATCAGACCAATAGCAATTCTAATAGAAATTATAATAATTATTAGGGTTTTCAAAATAACAATGCTTATCGCAACAACAATTTCAACAAAAATAACAATGTTAATAACAGAAGATATAACAGCACGAATGATTCATTAAATAGTCAATAACAGACAACATGTAGAAATTCAAAGGAATTCAACAACAAGAAATAACAATAACAATTCATGTAGGGGAAATAATAATAACTTCAATCAGGGAAACTAGTAGGACGGGATAACAATTTTTGTTATCCAGAGCGGCAAAACTTATTCAGATTATCAACAAACACAGATAATTCAATACAATAGTATGTAAAAGCGTGACTGGAGACTTGAAATTTTTGATAGATACAGGAGCAGAAATATCAATATGCAAATTAGGGAATATAGAAAATATTAATACACGGAATATTTCATCATTAACAGGTATAACTAGAGAGAAAGTTGATAGCATTGGCACAGCAAAGCTGAATTTCAAATTTGATAACGAAGAAACTGAACATCAATGTAGTAGTTTACTACATTTGCACTTTCTGTAGGAACAACAGTAACGTAGGCATTTCTGCAGATTGGTGCTGCTGTTGTTATTTTTTAAGTCTAGAGAAACTCATATATAGCTTCCAGTATTTGCGTGTGTTTGATTATGTACTTACTTATAGGTTTATGATTTACTTTACAGAGGCCAAAAAAAAAGAAAGAAATATAAAACGGTGATTGTTAATATTTTGTTGTTGCGAGTATTTGTCTTTTTTTATTATATATTTGTATAATGAATAAATTTATTTTGTTCA
>CATQFL010000267.1:0-59354 GCA_956483635.1 Panzeria rudis
GGGAAGTGAGAAAACTATCCATATCCTCCCACTTTGGGATTTCAGTTTTGTCCTTTAGTGACTGTTCCCACGACGACAAGGTTAAATCTGGCAATTAAATAGAGCAAAAAAAGATGAAAATTGAATCCCAATTTTGGATATCAATTTCATGCAAATGAAGCGTCGCAATACAATTATTGATATCTCTTTGCAAACGCTTGATTTCCGAGGCCGATTCTGATTCTATTTCTACTAAATTAAACAAAATTTTGAGCTGAATATTGACTAGAATTCTCTTATTTTCATAGCGGTCTTTCAAATTTTTCCACGCTGTTACAAAGCCTTCATTAGTAAGGGGAGATTTCTTGACAATCTCTAGCGCCTCATCTCCGGTGTTCTGCCTAAGGTAAAACAACTTCTCAACTCCAGATAATGAACTACCGTTTACATATACTGCCACAAACATATCCCTGAAAGCCGGCCATGTCGTACATGGCGGTAGTCTAATATGATAGCTACCCGAAATTGAAACATCATTTGAATTGACTACACATTGAGTCGACGAAAGTGTAGGTCTAGTCACGAAAGTTTGTGACAATTCACCCATCAGCGCAGCACAAGTAATATAGGCTAATCTACATTCTTTAAAAAGAGTTTTTGCTTCTCGGACATCATCTTCGGAATCAGCATTATTGCTAGCGGTAGCAAAAGCTTCTTAAAACAATCTAACTTTTTCCCATAAAGTCCTAAACTCCTCCTTCTCTAGTTCAATTGTAAACGATGTCTGATTATTTCTATTAGTTTCGTTAAAATCTCTCTCAAACTCCAGAAAAAGTTCAGCATACTTCTCAAATTTTTTCAAATTATCCGACTTTACCATCTTGAATAAAATAAAAAAACTATTATATGCGAATAATATAGATAGTTCCAAAATGTTAGCGTCTTTCAGCAATAAATGCGTATTTCCAAACAAATGAAAACTTAAAGATGTTTCGCCCGGATACTTTGCAGGTGCTAATCCACCAGATGAAAAAGAGTAATTGAAACCAAAAAGTGCGAAATATTTAAATTCAAAATAGATTAGTATTCTCCTGATACGATTAGTTTTTCTACAAGTTTAGCTATGCTTTCTTCTGTTATATTAATATAATCAAACAACTGTTTATTTATGCCGATGAAAGTGGAAACCCCTAATATATCGAACACAACAACTGTCAGCATGTACATATATATGTATGTATGTATAAGCGAAAAATATTAAAACTAATGATCAATCACGCATAAATATGTATAAAAATTTCCAAATAATTTATGTTTATTGTATGGAAGTTTCTTAAAGATGCTTCACTTATATTTTCGCACGTAAATATAAAAATAAATGTTAGAAATGTATTTATTTACCTTTCACTTTTTACAAGGACGCACCAGAAGCGAATTAACTCCAAAAAATAAAAAAATCTTAGCTAAACCAAATTAAAAATTCTAGTTAGAGATCACAGCAAAGAGCAAAACGTTTGGTTAAATAATGTCTCTGGCTTTTAGTTATAACATTCCATAAAGGCACAAACCACTAAGCAAGGTATTGGTACTCTACTTATCAACAGTTTATTTGAGTTTGTAATTTTTATTCGCTTTGAACAATCCTTAATTTCATCAATTAAAAAGTACTCAACAAAACGTTGTGTATATTTTTTAAAACGATTTACTCATAATAAATATATCGTTAGATTCTGTATTTGTAGCGTATAAACCAGCAATTGTATTTGAAATAAATAAAACTGATTACGACACGAAATGATTTTATTAGTATTTTAGGCGATCACTGATAGTAAGGGCAAGGCATGTAATAAAATTGTTGTCTTACAAGGGCGAAAAAACACGAACAAATGTGTGCTCTTACCTCGTTGAACATGGACCAGGTTAGAATGTGTGAGCTTAATGAACTGAAACTTCCATGCAACACTTGTTGCATTACACACCGAAGATACATATATCGTAGGTATTATTCTTCAGATTTCTTACCGGCTTGTGTGAAACACCTCATCTGCGGCTTATCAGACAGAACTCTACTTTCCAGCTTGCCTCCTAGGTTACTTGATGATGTTAGTGGTGATCGAATATTTTTGTAATCCTTTTGGACCTGTTGGGAATTTGTTACTTTTATGCACATGGAATCATACATGCAAATGCATTTATGGGCATACTTTTAACATTCACAACAAAACTTGCAATTTTACGAATAAAATTTACCACGACAAAAAATGTTCACTTTTTATTTTCTTTAATTAAATTATAATTGTTTATAAAAAATTTTATTTTATCTATGAAAAATTATGTATATATCAAATTAAAAAAAAACTAAATGTCATTACCAATGATATGTCAGAATGACGAAAAGTTTAAAGAAAAAAAAAAACAGAGTTGAAAAGCAAAAACAGCAGGGTGGCTCTACTGTTTTTAATTTAGACGTCGGTTCGCGTCTTAGCTAAAATGTGTTTCACTATGGGTAGTGCAGTATATAATACTGGGATAAAATCTCCAGTATTTTCCAAACTGTTACAAAAAGATTTTGTATTTTTTTTGTATAAAGCCAATACTGTAGATCTCTTTGTATTGAAGGCAAAATTTCTTTTAAAATTGTTGTTGTTTATGAACAAAATATTACAAGAAAAATCTCACTAAAAAACGAAAATATGTATAAAAATATCTATGTATTTCACCTTTACTTTGACTTGCGATTCCCAAAAATACACACCAGAAATCCGGTTCGATTGGACCAAAATGTATATGTGAAGGACTTAGTGTTGTCGGCGTCCAGACGGCTGACCTCACCAAAAGAATCTCAAGTCTCGATAAAGAAATACACAAAAAAAAGTCCAAGAAAACAGTAGGCGAAATAAAACGTCTTGAGCGGTTGGTTTTTTCTGACTTAGGTTTTATTACAAAATGAAGCGAATTATAAAATTTCAAAAGCGCACAAACGACCAATTAGCTTCAAGAACGATTCAACAATGGATACACAACTTTTAACAAAACCCGATCTTATAAGAAAAAGGCTACAAAATATGAATGTTGGTTACGGCAGCGCATCCTAGGAGTCAAATTCTTCTGCAGAGATTTGGCATCACGTACTATGGGTCAGGGATGGGACCACTCTTGTTCTGATATGAACACTGTGCTATAAAGATAATTCTACGCTATCGAACCGATGTTAAAGACACAACGGAAGCTAGAGTTTATAAAAAACCAGATATAAACTTTAATTGCACAAGTTACACGGAAATGATAAATTTGAATGATATAAATAACGTATTTGCACCACAATTCACGCGAAGCATTCCGTACGATACATTGAAAGAATATTTAAATCAAGATGATCCACCGTTTTTTGATTCAAAAATTCCATCACACATACAAGGAACGGAACGACACGTTCAATTGCTAGTTAGCGTTTCCAAACGAGTTATTCCGGGAAATATAGAGGCTGTTATGGCGACGACATTAGAGAGCCGTGCGAAATTGCCCAGACTTGAAAGCAAAAAAGACTTCAAACAATAATTTTTTTTATTTTCTTTTCTATTACTAAGTAAAAGTCATTTTCTCATTACATTCTGACTAAATAAATTTCTAAAGAGAAAAATAAACTCCAAAAATAAAAAAACATAGCCATTTCGCTGATTTGTTCTTGTAAAGTGCCAAAAATTGTAATTTTTTTTTAATGTTTGTATGGGGAACCCCCCAGGGGTGGTTCCAGGGAGTGTGCCACTGGCATAGGTGGGTCGACCCTCCATAGCTAGTGGTAGTCGGTCATACATTTTGACTCGATTGAGGCACTCTAAATGGGTCAACGTGAGATTTTTCAAAATTTGACCCTTTGGGTCAAAAGTCGGGATATCAAAATACATTGTAGAGGTATGGTTCCTTCAGCAAAGTTTCTTATTTTGATCCCTAGAATACGATTTTCCTTGTAATTTGAGAGATTTTTTTTGCCTCCATACAAATCGACCCACCATAATATATATATATATATATATATATATATATATATATATATATATATATATATATATATATATATATATATATATATATATATATATATATATATATATGATATATATATATATATATATATATATATATATATATATATATATATATGTATATATATATATATATATATATATATATATATATATATATATATATATATATATATATATATATATATATATATATATATATATATATATATATATATATATATATATATATATATATATATATATATATATATATATATATATATATATATATATATATATATATATATATATATATATATATATATATATATATATATATATATATATATATATATATATATATATATATATATATATAAACGTAACCGTATTCTTTTGTGAATCTCAAAAATATAATCATTTAAGCTGTGTTCTCACTATGTGTATTTGCCATATGGAATGTTACATTTTCACATGGTAAATTTGTGCATATAGTCTAAACCACTTTAAACAATAGCCTGTGTTATTTCTCTGTGTACAGTACACATGATTTAGATCGAGTTCTATTTTGAAGTGACAAAGCATCTGACATCAGCTGGTTTTTAATAAAGCAATTGTTCGCGGACGGAAAAATGAAATAAAATAATCATTAAATTAAAAAAGTATTAAATTAAATAAAATAAGTGTAAAATTAAATAAAAGACGTATATACAACAATAAAATATGTATAACCACTCGGCTGTTTTATGATTGTTTTGTTTTATAGGTTATGTCAAATGTACGTAACATACCAACAGGTGAACACAAAACTTATAAACCTTATGTAAACCTCAAATTTTGACATACACATGAAATCACATGTGTATAAAAAAGTGACATTCCATAAGACAAATACACATAGCGCGAACACAGCTTTAGGTATTTGTTATTTTATTCGAACTTACACTGTGTAAGTTTAATATTTGATATTTTTGGGCTATAGGTCACACATTGTTTTTTAATAAAACTCTTATTTTAGCTTTATCAAATATTATTAAAAAATACATAAATAATTGTTTATTGTTGTTTTTAATTTAAATTGTGTTTACATCAAATTGATGTTAATATATTTTTGTTTTTGTATATTTTAGTTTTTTTTAGTTTTATCCTGAAGAAGAGCACCGACAGTGGTCGAAATATTGAATATATGAAATAAATAGTATTTGATAAAGCTGGAATAAGAGTTTTATTAAAAAAGAAAGTGTGACCTAGAGCCCAAAAATATTAAATATTAAACCTATAAATATAATCACATGTAAATTCTGAAATGGTTTTTGAATGTCTGTGCATAAGACAAGAGGTTTGTAGCTGTTGAAAATTATGGTTGAAGACTACTGACGATTTGGTAAAGCGCCAATGAAATGCATATAGACAATGCTTAACTTTCACCAAATAGACTTCATTTAAAATAAAATTATTACAATATGTCAAATAATAAATTTCTTAAAGGTTTAATATGGATTTTATTTTTCATTTTGCTTAATAAATACTTGTATTGTTATCCAATGGATTTCTAATTGTATAAAGGTGTAGAAAAATAAAATAGATTCTTATCGAATACAAATTATTTGCTGGGTTTTGTATAAGTTTCTAACCCTACTACGTTTATCTTACACTACGTCTTGACGAGCAAATTTTTTGTTATAACAATGAACAAAACGTCGGCAGAGCTGTTAAAAAATTTTTTTAAGGTCTTTGTTGTGGAGAGTACGTACAATGTTTTTGTTAGGCCTAGTCATATTATTTTAAGGTGGTGCGGCAGAGATAGCAAATTTCTTTTGTTTTTTCGTATTGAAAACAATACTTGTTGTTAAGACATCGTTGTTATAACAATTGTTTTAACAACGATGTCATAACAATGACAAACGAGTAACAACAGAGGTCCAGACGTGACAAATTCTTGGGCTAACAATAGTTATAACAAATAATTTGCTCGTCAAGACACTATGTTATTCCTTTCTCAAAAATATCATTTGTAAATTCCGAAATGTTTTTGCATAAGATAAGAGGTTTGTAACTGTTTAAAGTTGTGCTTGAAGTCTATTGAAGATTTGGTATAGCGCCAATGGAATGCATATAGACAGTATACATACATATCGATAATATGCATATAGATAATATACACATAGATAATATACATACATACACATTAATTAAAATACATATGTACATATGAGAGGCTTATTTCAATAACTCGTTAAGACACAAAAACTAAATGTTGAATAAATTTACCTTTAAGTTTAAACAAAATTTAAAATTTTATGATTTTTTAAAATTTATAATCGCACTATTTCCCAAAATTAATATTTTACTTCTTCAGTAGAATATTAATATGGTACAGTAAGAAAATAAAAAAACATCATTGATTACTTTGTTCATGTTTAATCTTTGATATTGTTTAAGCTTCTTATTGATTTCAATAAAACTTTGCTACAATATCTTTAGATTTTCTATGAGATTTTTGGGTAAAGGTTCCCTGATGATCTGCATTTAGCCCCAGTGAAATGCTCATAGGAACTAGCTAATACCCTTCAGTAATCAATGTCAATGTGTTTTTTTTAACAACTAGCTTTTTTGGACCCGGGTTAATATGTTGCGGTAGAGAGTTATGGAGAGCCCTACAGGCTTTATATACTAAAAAAAAAATGTGAATTATGTTTTTAATACGATATAAAAATGGCTAGGCGTCTCTACTTATATAGCAATAGTAAAATATCGTTTTTATTCTTATCAATAAAATAAATAAATAGTCTCTATTTTTAAAACTAATGTTTGAGTATAACTTATATTTCGCATTATAAAAGCGTAACCAATAAATTTATGTATTAATATATAGTCTTAAAAATATTGTTATTCAATTATTCAAATATAACTACTGTAGATGTGATAAGACATTTCCATACAAAATATTCGGTGTTCTTCCGTTTGGTGTCAAAATTAAAAAATTTTTAGCACTTGGGACACGTGAGCTGGCTACATATAATTGGCCATGAGAAAAGCATGGTGTTTCCAAATTTAGACCTGCCACATTTAGTGTCTGACCCTTCGATTTGTTTATTGTTATAGCGAATGCCAGTTTTACTGGAAACTGCAACCGTTTAAATTGAAATAGCAGACTTTTTGATAATATTGGTATACGGGGAATAAAAACATCTTCCCCTTTTGATGAGCCTGTCAAAATTGTTGCTCCAATTAGATTGCGACTAAGATGCGACACTCGAAGTCTTGTTCCATTGCATAGGTTTGGTGCGCTAATGTTTCTCATAAGTACAATAGGAACACCAATTTTCAACTTAATTTTATGTTGTGGAACTCCAGATATCTCGATAGAGTTCAGAAACTCAATTGGATACGAAGTAGAATGATCTTCGTTCACTACACTATCAACTGAGGTATATATTGTAGAAACACCTGACATTTTTTCCAAAATTTGATGGTTAATTTGTGCTACACAATTGTTTTTCGATGCTAGTATAGCTCTCTCGCACAACCAATTTCTGTTTTCCTTATTATTGTTAATTTCTGGATAAACTTTGGATATTAGCTCCAACTTACAAAATCCCTTTGGAAATGAAATCTCTCCATTTACATCTCTCGAAACTTGGCCATTACCAATCTTAAGTAGTTCAGTGGCATGAGCTCCAGCTTCATGGTCATTAACAAGAGCTACTCGCATATTAGTTGTCAAACTTAATTGGATATGAAGTAGAATGATCTTCGTTCACTACACTATCAACTGAGGTATATATTGTAGAAACACCTGAAATTTTTCCGAAAATTTGATGGTTAATTTGTGCTACACAATTGTTTTTCGATGCTAGTATAGCTCTCTTGCACAACCAATTTCTGTTTTCTTTATTATTGTTAATTTGTAGATAAACTTTGGATATTAGCTCTATCTTACAAAATCCCTTTGGAAACGAAATCTCTCCATTTACATCTCTCGAAACTTGGCCATTTCCAATCTTAAGTAGTTCAGTGGCATGAGCTTCAACTTCATGGTCATTAACAAGAGCTAATCGCATATTAGTTGTCAAACTAATTTTTGAAACCTTGTTCCATAAGGGTGAAGCTTTTAAGCAGGCTTTAATTTGATCAGCTGTCATACATAGCCGGTCATACATTTTGACTCGATTGAGGCACTCTAAATGGGTCAAAGTGAGATTTTTAAAAATTTGACCATTTGGGTCAAAAGTCGGGATATCAAAATACATTGTAGAGGTATGGTTCCTTCAGCAAAGTTTCTTATTTTGATCCCTAGAATACGATTTTCCTTGTAATTTGAGAGATTTTTTTGCCTCCATACAAATCGACCCACACTAATATATATATATATATATATATATATATATATATATATATATATATATATATATATATATATATATATATATATATATATATATATATATATATATATATATATATATATATATATATATATATATATATATATATATATATATATATATATATATATATATATATATATATATATATATATATATATATATATATATATATATATATATATATATATATATATATATATATATATATATATATATATATATATATATATATATATATATATATATATATATATATATAGATATATATATATATATATATATATATATATATATATATATATATATATATATATATATATATATATATATATATATATATATATATATATATATATATATATATATATATATATATATATATATATATATATATATATATATATATATATATATATATATATATACCTGCTAAAATTGCCTTCGGGACGGAATTAAAATTGCCTGGTGATTTGGAATTTGGCGTTAAGCCTACACCAACAAGTGAAGAAGGCACCAGCTCTTCCCAAGACCAATAAAATTTAAATGAGCTACATGAATTTGTACGAAACCGAATTAGAATGGCTAGTGACAAGATGAAGGCTAGATATGACCGAGCTGCAAATTCTGAGGGATTCAACGAGGGTCAACTGGTTCTACTCTACAACCCACAACGAAAGAAAGGATTGTCCCCAATATTATAGAGTCACTGGGATGGACCGTATAAGGTTATTACTAGGTTGAACGACGTCGTCTACAGGATACAGAAGTATAACAGCCCAAGGTCCAAAATGAAAGCAGTACATCTCGAACGACTGGCGAACTATGGAAAAGGTGATTGTGCGCCTATTCGGGACGAACAGCCTTTAGTGGGCGGCAGTGTTACGAAAAATGCAGATTCAAATATAACAACATAAAAAATAACAGATGTGGTGCTAATATGTATTTGCTACCACTAAGTACAACACTGTCTATGTAATGTCAAAATAAGAGCATTGGCAACATTATTGAGATAGCCTTTAGAATAATTAAAATAACGGAAATAGAATTTTCTGGAAATTGTGCCGAGAACATCCAAGATTATTCGAGAATGTTAAAAGACATTGTAGATTGCGATAACATTAAACAACCACAGCTGTAAGAAATGTAAACTTGATAACAGTGTAATTTGCTTAAGTAGCAATCTTGAAAACATCAGTATATGTGTGTATGCAAAGATTAACATGCACAAGAAAAATCTCATGCATACTACACACGCACATACATTACATCATAGCAAGACTAAAATGATCATGCCGTACACTTAAATATGAAAAGAGACCTGCATTACAGTACAGTTAAATATAAAGAGAGACGGCCGTATTTCGGAAGGTTGGAGAAGTTACCAGAAGGTTTCATAGTTGACTATAAAAGGAGGGCTGCCGGGCGAACGTGAATAAGTGTGTTTCTAAACTTAGACGAGTAAATATCGCCAAGAATAGTTAGTGTGTACATCGCGTTTAGTTGTACGTGTTTTTAAAGTAATAAATAAAGCGTTACTGAGAATTTATTTGTAAAATAAATATCCGAGTGTTATTTTATTGCAAATTCAACGAATCCTGTGAAAATAATAAAACCGTTTTAATGTAAAGGACTAAAAACGTAACAATATTTTATGCTTTGAAAATATTGTACTTAATTTAATCAAATTGGAAATAAAATTTTCATCAGCCTTTTACAAAACTCAAACAATCAAAACGAAATATTTTCTCTGCTAACAAAATAACAAAAGGCAACCCCGGTCTTAAATTTGGCAAGACCCACCTATCTATATGTATTTCGATGCGCTCAATCCGAATCTAAAGTATGTTTGGCTCATACACCGTACAAAATTTGTAGTAAATTTCGAAAAACCGCTACAACCGAACCAATCGGAACTCAAATTCGGAGTCATTGGGTAGAAATTTATTTAGAATGGTGGGTCTGGTTAAATATACAGCACACTTTTCTTCTTTTGAGTGCCGATGTAAGTTTATATAATCACTTTGTAACGACACGTTTACGCTGGTTGCTGGGATAGTTCAGCGTAGTTCAGGGTCGTTATAATAATGTTCTTTGTTTATTACTTTTTAATTAATAGGCATGGTATTTAACGTTATAATAATTTTCTTGATTTATCACCACTTAACACTACACTTAATTCTAAGTTTAGGGGACCAGGATGATTGGTAACGTTGTACAAGATGGCTTGTAGGTATAAACAGCCGCCGAGTGAGATATGTAGTGCGTTGCGGAAATTTAAAATTCCTCAGCAAATGCAATAGCTCCTCGTAAGGGCAGCTATAACTAATTCACGGTAGCGACGTCCCACTGCACTATAGGCGAAATCGCGATTTTAGCGGCAAAAAGTCAATTTTTCAACTTTAAATTTTTACAATTTTTTTGATGGTGTTCAATATCCAACATATTGATAAGAAAAAATTTAAAAAAAATTTATTGTTGGCAACCCTGTTTATGTATAAACAGCTGTTAATGTTTACATATTTTTTAGTACATGTTAATACAAGTGGAGCAGCAAAATTTTTATAAAATTAAAAACTGTTTTTTTAATAATATATTCTTATAACAAAAACTTTGTAAATATGAGTTGTAATACTCCAGGTGAGTATTTTTACTATATACAAATATAGTTTGCTAAATGTTTGTATTTCGTACTTATTTTGGTGGTTTTTTTGTGTGTATATTTTTGTGAAATTCTGAAGAGTTTTATCGTTTTTCGTGGAGTAAAATTAAAAATGTCATGAAGTATCATTGGAACTATTTACATGTGATTGTTTGTAGAAAACTCAAGTTTTATGTCATGGTAAAAGTGTATGTATTTGACTGCTAATGAACGAATTTATAATATTTTTGTAGAAACACTCAGGTTAAAAAATTCTGAAATATTTGAGTTTTGGTTGAGAAACAACAGGAATGTTTCGAATTACATAAAAGGAAAGATTCCATATGAAATTGACAGTGAATTAAGTAAATTAATATGCACTAAAGCTCGTAACTTATCTAATCTTATTAAACTAAAATGGGATAAACAATCCAGAAATGAGAAAGCATTTAGAAAATATAATAAGGAATGGTTGGGTCGAGAAACAATTTTTGTTATACCGAAAAAGATTAATGCTATCGGGCGACCAAAAATGAGTTCTGATGCTAGCAGCGAAAGAAATAAAAGGAGATTAGCTTCCGAATTAGCTTCCCAGCAAGGAGACAATGCTCAATTATTAGTTCATGCTGCCTCTATATCTGCAAAAAAAAAACCCACGCAACGGATTTGAAATTTGTCCTACAACAAGTTGCTAAATCTCCAAATCGGCCATCCAAAATTCGAGAAGTTCTTAATACTAGCCATAAAGAAGTTACGCCAGTATCACCTGATGAAGGTCTAATGTTTTTGTTAGAAAACGGATTAACTAAAAAGCAGTACATAAATATGCGTCAATTAAACATAAAACACAATAGTAGTATTTATCCGACTTATGATAAAGTTTATAAAAGCAAATTGAAATGTAGACCGGATGAAATCAAAGCGAATGAAAGCTCTGTCGAAGTATCGTTGCAAAATTTGGTAGACAACACAACTAAAAGAATTCTTGCATATCAAGATGAAGTATTGTGTACAATCGATGTTGAAGAATCGATCCTAATTTTAAGCTACGGGTTTGATGGTTCTACCGGTCACAGCTTGTTTAAACAAAAATTTGTGGAAAATACTTCGGAAAGTTTCGATCAGTCCCTTTTTGTGACATCAGTCATTCCAATAAAAATAATTTCATCAGCAGGTGATAATATTTGGGTAAACCGTACACCTCAGTCAGTACGCTTTTGTAGACCTTTAAAAGTGGAGTTTGTTAAAGAAACAAAAGAGCACATTTTAACTGAAAACCACAACATAAATAAACAGATTAAGAAGTTGGAACCACTACAATACACACTAAGGGAAAAAAATTAAAGTAAAATATAATTTATATATGACATTAATAGATGGAAAAGTCTTAAATGTGTTGACAGAAACTAAAAGTGCACAGCAATGCCCCATCTGTCATGCCGGTCCAAAGCAATTTCGAACTATAACAAACTTTGATTCTCCTTATTTTGAAGCCAAGGCCAGCACTTTGAAATATGGAATAAGCCCTTTGCATGCGCGGATTCCTAGTTTCGAGTTTGTTTTAAAGCTTTCATACAAGCTAGATTTGAAAAAATGGCAAGTCCGTGGAACAGAAGAGAAGAGACTCGTGGCAGAAAAAAAAAACAAAAAATTCAAAAAGAGTTTTTGCTTCAAATGGGGCTTCATGTCGATAAGCCGAAAGCAAATGGCAGCGGCAACACCAACGATGGCAACACAGCTAGAAGAGCATTTTCTCGCTCGGACCTTTTAGCATCTATTACTGGTATAAATATTGATTTTTTGAAACATTTACACATAATCTTAATTGCTCTTTCCTCTGAATTTGAAATTGATGCTCAAAAGTTTCGTACTCATTGCATTAAAACCAGTGAAATATTTTTCCAAAACTACGAATGGTAATCGATGTCTGCCACAATACACAAAATATTAGTGCATTCGTCAGAAATAATTAAGGCTTCAGTAGTACCCGTAGGTTGCCTTGCAGAAAATGCATCTGAGGCGCGAAACAAATATTATAAAAAAGATCGAACTGGTCACGCTCGAAAGGATTCAAGAGCGCACAACATACTTGACATGTATCATAGAGCTATGGATATCTCTGACCCATATATTTCTAGTTTATGTGTGCAAGAACGTACAAATAGTTCAAAAAAATTTCCGTTTCCTCGAGAAGTCATTGATCTTTTTAAAATGCCTGAACTACCACCAGAACTGTTATTACCGTCAACATCTCAAGAAGCCTCCAGCTGCAATTATAGTTCTGATTCTGATGTTAGCTTAGAGTCATTAGATAATTATTCATTGGAATTAGAAGCGGATGAAAACGTAGAAACAGACCATGATTAATTAAGCCCTATATCTTTTGAGGATATGTATCCATTATTTTGTTATTTTCAGAATAATCCATAAGCATTTATAACTTCTTCAAAATTATAAATACATATATGAATTAAAAAATAAATGAATTTCTTGGGAGCATTCAATATGTTTTTAATAGTGGGGATGGACCGCCCATTTTGTTGGTATACGAAAAAGGGGGCATGGACCGCTCATTTTTCTCAAGTTACTTTTTTGTCAGTAGAGGTCCGTATAACAATTTTGGTGAAGCTAGCTTGCCAGGAAGTACGTTTGCCACTACTTTGAAAAAAGGGGGCGTGGCCCGCCCATTTTTTCTCAAATCGATTTTTATATCATTAGAAGTCTACACACCAAATTTGGTGAAGATAGCTTGTCGGGAAGTATTTTTTGCCGCTAAAATCGCGATTTCGCCTATAGTGCACTGTAATAAGGCTATTAGGGAAATTATAAATTCCGCATTAATAGCTGGGACAGCGCGAAAAAGTTTTTGCGGAAATTATAAATTATACAGCAAACTCAATAGCTCACTGTAAGGGCAGCTAATAATTGATGGTACCGATGACCCAAAGTAGACAGACTATTAGGGAAATTATAAATTCGGCACTAACTAGTAGCGAAGACCCACTGTAAACAGACAATTAGGGAAATTATAAATTCCGCAATAACAGCTAAGACAGCGGAAAGTGTTTGCGGAAATTATAAATTCCACAGCAAACTCAATAGCTCGGCGTAAAGCTGAAAGTCCATAGCACGCGTTACACACAGTAACGCGTTATAAGCGGCTGTCAAAAAAGTAGAATCAGTGTAAATGTATGTGACGAGTTACATAGCACAAAGCGTAAAACGCTTGACGCGAAAAGTGGGTTTACTTTCTACTTTTGTATGCGTCGCATGCACCATGAAAAAATGACAGCTGTTTTTGATAGCCAGGGATGACAAATTATATTATATTTTCAATGTTATCGATAAATATGTTTAAATGGTGGATTATTTTTTTTAATTTTCTTACAAAAAAGAAGTCTTTAATAAAAAAAACCCTATCGCAATAGAGTTTACAAATGTTTTCAAGAATAAAATACATTAAAATTAATTTTTTAACACAATTCTTTCATCAACCAAATGTTCATTTTAATTATCGATTAATTTTATGTAATAAGTTTCATCTCTGTTATGTTTCTTCATTTTATCAATTTATCTTTATACTTTATTCAAAATTGTACTGACACAACTAAATTTACATGAAAGTCAAGAAGAGCCGACAATCTATTGGAATAGCTCTCGCTGAGTTCAAAAACGACTCACTTCCCGTTCCAAATACAAGGGACGCACCCAAAACCGTCTCGTTTTATTTTGAAGCTTTGAGTATGCCCTTGTTGCAGAAAATATTATATTTATAAACTCAATAAATTCCATAAACTGATAAAATTGATAAACATAACAGAGATGAAACTTATTGCATAAAATTAATCGATAAATAAAATGTAAATTTTGTTGATTAAAGAATTGTGTTAAAAAATTAATTTTAATGTATTTTATTCTTGAAAATATTTGTAAACTCTATTGCGATAGGGTTTTTTTATTAAAGACTAAAAAATTAAAAAAAAAAATAATCCACCATACATATTTATCGATAACATTGAAAATATAATATAATTTGTCATCTCTGGCTATCAAAAACAGCTGTCATTTTTTCATGGCGCATGCGACTCATACAAAAGTAGAAAGTTAAGCTGAAAGTCCATAACACGCGTTTCGTGCGTTGCGCGTTTTGTGTTTCATACTTTAGACGCCTTCCTAAATTCAAGTTACATGCAACGCTTTTTGTGCACCAATGTTTATGTTTTGATCAGCTATAGTGTAAATATTTTTATCAAATAAAAATAACTTTTGCAAAAATTTTAATTGAAATTGATATGTTAAAAGAATTTGTGGAATTTATTGAGTTTATAAATATAATATTTTGTGCAACAAGGGCATACTCAAAGCTCCAAAATAAAACGAGACGGTTTTGGGTGCGTCGCTTGTATTTGGAACGGGAAGTGAGTGGTTTTTTTAACTCAGCGAGAGCTATTCCAACAGATTGTCGGCTCTTCTTGACTTTAATGTAAATTTAATTGTGTCAGTACAATATTGAATAAAGTATAAAGATAAATTGATAAAATTAATAAACATAACAGAGATGAAACTTATTACATAAAATTAATCGATAAATAAAATGAAAATTTTGTTGATGACAGAATTGTGATAAAAAAGTAATTTTAATGTATTTTATTCTTGAAAACATTTGTAAAATCTATTGCGATAGGGTTTTTTTATTAAAGACTTTTTTTTGTAAAAAAAATTTAAAAAAATAATCCTCTATACAAACATATTTATCGATAACATTGAAAATATAATATAATTTGTCATCCCTGGCTATCAAAAACTGCTGTAATTTTTTCATGGCGCAGGCGATGCATACAAAAGTAGAAAGTAAACCTACTTTTCGCGTCAAGCGTTTTACGGTTTGTGCTATGTAACTCGTCACATACATTTACACTGATTCTTCTTTTTTGACAGCCGCTTATAACGCGTTACCGCGTGTAACGCGTGCTATGGACTTTCAGCTTTACAGTAGTTTGGATATCTTCTAGTATGCATTCGAAATCTGCATATATAACGAATGACACATCCATCTGCCGCTGGTGATCTTTAAACTTCAAAATACTATCTTCGGGAGAAGGCAACGCAGCAACAATTTTCCCACATTCCGTTTTGTGTTGGTCCATAGTCCATATTAAACATATATCAAGGTAAGCAAGTAAATACATATGTATGAATAACTATATACATATATATATATATATATATATATATATATATATATATATATATATATATATATATATATATATATATATATATATATATATATATATATATATATATATATATATATATATATATATATATATATATATATATATATATATATATATATATATATATATATATATATATATATATATATATATATATATATATATATATATATATATATATATATATATATATATATATATATATATATATATATATATATATATATATATATATATATATATATATATATATATATATATATGTATATAGTTATTCATACATATGTATTTACTTGCTTACCTTGATATATGTTTAATAAAAATGTAATGGTGAATGTCTCCAGCTTCCAGCAGAATTAAATTAACATGCTTTATTTTTTCTTTTTCTGTATTGTAGAATGGACGAATGATTTCATCCTTCTCATTATCATACCCAAACACATTCACACTTATTCCATGATTCCTATCCTCAAATGCTTGAATATTTTTTAATGCCAATGGGAACTTTAAATTTGTGAAATCAACCACAATTCCATTTTGTAGGCAAATGACATCAGCACCAATGTCCTCGATGTTATATGACCTGCAACGTTCCTTCATCTTTATTATTGTGGTATCCAACGCGGCAACTAAACTCCATTTAAAAGAATAATCATCATTTTTTTCAATGTTCATACAGGCCCGCTTTTTAACCAGTTTTAATGGTGTGCTTATGCAATGAGATCCTTTTACTAGTGAACTTTTGTTTATGTTAATTTCAGCGCGAATAATTCTTATTAAAGTCCACCCAGAATCTCTTTCCTGGAATTCTGACATTTTATTATGAATGTCCTGGAGTTCTTTTTCAATTAGCTCATTTACATTACTTCCCAGAAACAATAGATACATTTTTGTTCTGTGAGAAATTTGACACAAATCAATTTCTTTCCCAACAATTTTTATGTACTCTCCAATAAGAGTTACACAGAATTTTAAAATATTATGTTTAACCAAACTTTTTTCAAGTCTTTCCTTGAAAATAGGTTTATTTTCCAGAAGAAAGTCTTCAAACAGAAGATCATCTTTTTTGTTGGGAATTCCATATGTTGCAATATTGTTTTTGAATGCACTGTTTATTTCATAATATTTTGGTTCTACATTCAAAGGAGTATCATTATATTTACCGCTGGGAGAATTTGAAGTATCCATGTCATCAAACACAATATTATCTAGTTGTTGCTGTTGTTGTTGATGTTGTTGCTCTTGTTGTTGATGATGATGCTGCTGTTCAGGATATCTGCAACTGTCCATCGACAAGGCATATTGATTATTCGAAACTGAAGGTTAATAGTTGGGTATGTTATATTGCTGCCATTGCAAGTATATTGATAGGGAATAGGAAGATGATGTGGAATTTGTATGGGTACTGAAAACTGATTGTTCAACCCCGTATGATAGTACGAAGTCCTTGGAAGCTCTTGAAAGGACACAGGATATTGCTGTTGCATATTATTCCAAGGAATAGGGTTATATAAAGGCATTGGAGGCTGTACATCACATGACACTGGCATCTGCACATGTTGTAGTTGCATCTGCACATTTTGCAATGCTCCAAATACGACTTTTGGTATTTGGATTCCTTTTGATATATTTCACAAACATAGCTCGAAGAATTCATTTTTATTTATTTATTTATTTAATTAGCAACAATCAAATTTATTTAATTATTTTATTTAATTTATTTAATCCTTTTTTCCAAAAACAACAATCAAATTTATTTAATTATTTTATTTAATCCTTTTTTTTTAACACTATAAACTTCTTTATTATTAAATTTTTTAGTTGTTTTCAAGCTATTTATTTAATTAGCGACAATTAACTTTATTTAATTATTTTATTTGATTTATTTAGTTCTATTTTAAAAATACTATGAAATTGTTTATTAATAATTTTCTTGCTTTCAACAGCACTTGTTGAGATATCAGAGTATACCGATGAATATCTTCATTATTTCTTCTACTTATATACATCCTATGAGAATCGCATAGTAGTCATCAAGTCTAATTTTTACAGATATTACGAGATATGATGAAATTCATATGTATACATAGCAACAGCAAGAACTAGAACATAACATTGTGTAATATTTTATATAAATGATGACTAATGAAATTATGGTATCAAATGATGACTCACATATCCAGCTGAATAAACAAAGCAATAACCAAGATTAAGCAAGATTTTAATATGGACAGACAGACATCAATCCACATGTACAGACTGTTTATGTAAACACAACCTCTAACCAACCCCCACCAACAAACAAAAATTAGGATGATGACTCATTCTCCAACACATCCACCTGAATAAACAAAAACACTAACAAGATTAAGCATGCATATTTAACGTAAACAAACATTTCAGACCATCTGTCATACTAAGCAACACAACTACAAATCCAAACGATCGTGCGGTTATTTGATGCAAAGGAAAAAAATACCCCCACTTGACATAAAAAAATATTATAAACAAAAAGCAAACGCTTATTGTATGTACGTATGTATATGCATACATATTAATTGGAACATAACACCCCCCTTTTATCACTTCCATAACCACATTCTGAATATATACAAACCCTCCACCAGTCAATTGGTGGACGGACATGCTTAAATAAACACAACTACATTTTAAATGTAAACACAAGCACCACAAAAAACTATCAAGAACAAAAAAATAATAATAGCCACACAATAAACCCCGTAGGAACCCAAGTCGACTTTTTTATCTACAAGTTTGGTGACGTTGTCCCCAAACTTGTCTACACTCTTTATTTCCACATATAATCTAAAACACTACCCAATCTCTCAATATCAGCCCATAAGAACCACACAGTCTATACTAAGCCAATACTTTCAAGCTCCAAACTCACTACCCAATGTCTCAATATGACCCCATAAGAACCACATTGTCTATAGTAAGCCAATACTAACAAGTCCCGAACTCACTACCCACTGTCTCAATATCACTCCATAAGAACAACACCCTAAATGTCTAACACCAAACCCACATTACTGAACAGATTTTTTCCATTTTGTTTTTTTCTTTTTGGAACCTTCTTCTTCTTCAACCCCATACCAAATTTGTTTTGGCTTTCATTGCGTTCGCAACCATATATGCAAATAATTTTTCTGCAAGACTACTATCTTTTGAAAGAACTCGCGCCCAAGCTTTATTTTCAAGAATTTTATCAGCTTGATGTCTATTATTTAAATCCTTGTCTTCGGAATAAGCAATGTTTTGAATTTTACATGCAGCGTCTAATAAATTTATTCCTTTGTCACCGCGATCTAAACTTTTTTGTAATTTTGTTCCGGGGCCACAAAATTGGTATCCAGGAAGGTGTAGTTCAACAGGTATAGAGTTTATTAATCTATTAACTAAACCTTTTCCAACGACTGGTTTTTTATGACTAAATGTTTTGCTATAATGTACAACCATATGATTTCTTCTTCTATAATAAAAGTAACATTTATAAATTCCAATTAGTTATAAGAATGCGTTTAATAAAACAACATAAAAATATTGTGATTCGCAATATTGATGCTTCATCGCACATCAGGTCAAAAATAAAGCATAGCTCCCTCTTACCAAATTCTATTCGTGCTCTGATAGTTGGGCCATCAAATTGTGGAAAGACTAATGTCATGATTGCATTACTAGAAAGTCCTAATGGGCTCAAGTTTGAAAACATCTATTTATACTCAAAATCTCCGAAATATGAATACTTGAAGAAATTGATTTCACCAATTAAAGGGATGGGATATTACACATTTACAGATAATGAATCAGTTATTCCCCCTTATGAAGCTAAAACTAATTCAATTATGATATTTGATGATGTTGCATGTGAGAAGCAAAATAATATACGAGCATATTTTTGCATGGGGCGACATAAGGATGTCGATTCATTCTACTTATGTCAAACTTATACGAGAATTCCCAAACATTTAATAAGAGACAATGCAAATGTGATTATAATGTTTAAACAAAATGAGACAAACATGAAACACGTTTATTGTGATCATGTTGCCAGCGACATGAGTTATGAAAAGTTTAATGAAATTTGTAGAGTGTTGGAAAGAAAAATATGGATTTTTGGTGATAAGCAAAGATAATGAATTAAACAATGGTCGCTATAGAAAATTATTCGAATATTTCATAACGATATAAATTACTCTACATAAAAGTAAAACATTAGTATTTAATTTGGCGTTAAACATAATACATCTACTTATTTCCTGAAATATAGAAAATATAATCTGCTAGCTGATACCTGATCTGCTAGTTGATAACTTTTCTGATAGCTGATACCTGTTCTGATACCTGATCTGATAGCTGATACCTGATCTGATGGCTGATACCTGATCTGATAGCTGATACCTGTTCTGATAGCTGATCTGCTAGCTGATACCTTATTTGGTAGCTGATACCTGATCTGATAGCTGGTACCTGATCTGATATCTAATACCTGATCTGATAGCTGATACCTGTTCTGATAGCTGATCTGCTAGCTGATACCTTATCTGGTAGCTGATACCTGATCTGATAGCTGATAACTGATATGATATCTGATACCTGATCTGATGGCTGATACCTGATCTGATAGCTGATACCTGTTCTGATAGCTGATCTGCTAGCTGATACCTTATCTGGTAGCTGATACCTGATCTGATAGCTGATACCTGATCTGATATCTGATACCTGATCTGATAGCTGATACCTGATATGTTAGTTGATCTGATAGCTGATACCGTATCTGATACCTGAAAATGGATGCAGAAGTTTTAAAAGAGCTAATAAAGACAAGAAATGTTTTTAAGAAAAAATGCTGTAGTATAAAAATTGGTGAAGCAGATACACATGAGCAATTTAAAGATACATTTAAACCAATAATAGATCCTTTAAGAGAATTTGTGAATAGTTCTAAAAATAACCAAAGAAGTATTAAAGCAGAAAGGGATGATTTAAAAATGAAAATTCCTAAAAACTCAAATTTCCCATTTAACGAACAACCATTTAAGTTAGAGACAAGCACTCCAAAGAAACTTGCTGAAAAAACGTTATTCAATAAAAACACCTCACTTAGAGATCGAAACGCAAATACTGCTAAGGATGATGAAGTTTATACTGATGGTGATGATGATGACGATGATGATAACGATGATTTTTACTCTCAATCTGAAACCCTAAATAATTCAGATAATTATACGAGTTATACTGACTTAGCACTATGGGAAAGCAGAAATGAATTAGATACTCTCTATGGTCCACATAAAGATTTTAATGATGAATGGAAGTTTGGTAGTAGTAATATTAATAGTAAAATAAAATAGTGATTGGAAATCAAATATGGGCTTTTACACCGGGTTTATTTTCTTTACTGTTTCACAAAATACCACAACATTATGATAAACATGAACTAGAACTATATAAAAAAATTTTAGTTAGCACAAATGCATACAAAAGAGAATATAGACCTGATGGGCAAATAAAAGGAACGAGAGCGTATAAATATAAGCATATTATCAGGAAATTGTGTAGAAAACAGAATGAAAAGAACTCATCAACTTCATCAATTAATACAATAAAAAGTACTTATAAGGGAGATGGTTTGATGAAACTAAACACACATAAACCTAACTATATATATTGGGATGATCCCAATGAGTTAGTAGATCGCCTTAGGCTATTGCTGGCATCACAAGCTGCAGGTCATACTAATCATAATAATGAGATTGTCTCAATTATCGAGGAATTATATGAAGCAAACATTATAGAATAGTACTTATCTACATAAATCATGTCGATTGTCAAGTTTGGACACTATCTTAATGACACAAGTCGCACAGTTTTAGTGAAAAATGTTCCAAAGCTGTTGGGGTTCGTTATGGATACAACTAATAACATTGATGTCCAAAACAAAAGGATCAAAAATGTTGCAAATGCATTGGAGGAAAATGATGTTGTCAATAAGTTGTTTCTGCAAAGTCAAATTGAAGAGATACAACTTGAAATCAACATGAATTTAAGTCAGAAACTCAATGAAATTCAAGAAAAAATTTTAAGTATGAAGTTATTCTTCGAAAAAGAAATTAGAAAGACAAATGAGTTAATTTATGGGTATGAAAGAAATTTGATGGCGCACAATACTTAAAAGAATTCACACTGAATACAATCTATTCAGAAAAATCCTAAATACATTAAATAATGACTACAAAAAGATATTTAGTAAATGAGCTGCATAAGCACGCACGAAAAAATTTTCCACGTCGGAGAGTTGTTATGAAAGGAATAGATGATCTTTGGCAAGCTGATTTAGTTGAAATGGGGAACTATTCTACAGACAATAAGAACTATCGATATTTAATGACAGTAATTGATACATTTTCGTAATTTGCATGGGCTGTACCACTTAAAACAAAAACTACGCTTGAAACAGTTCGGGCAAAGTAACTTGTTTTTCAATTGGGACGGGTGCCAAAAAACTTACAAACAGACGACGGTACAGAGTTTTTCAATAAACTCTTTGGAAAATTGATGGATAAATACAACATTAATCACGACTCAACGTATAGCAGAATGAGAAATGAGAAAAAATTATTAAGTACGGTATATAACCGTTTAAAACTATACAAAATATCAAAATTCAATGTTGGAGATCATGTACGCATAAGTAAATACAAACATGTTTTTGAAAAAGGATACACAACAAATTGGACAACAGAAATTTTCACAATTAAAACAGTCCAAAATACATATCCAGTTACATACATATTAGAAGACTATCGTGGTAATCCTATTAAAGGGGGATTCTATGATGAAGAACTCATAAAAACGGAATTTCCTAAAACATCTATGGTTGAAAAAGTTCTCAAAACTAAAGGAGATAAAGTATTTGCTAAATGGTGGGGATTTTCTAATCAGCATAATTCTTTGATTAATAAAAATGAAATATTGTAGTTAAGTTTATATATAAGCAGTAGTAGGGAACAGTATGTGCGACCGCAATTAAAATTTTAAAATTTGGGTAATTAAAATTTGAAATTTTAATTGTTAAATAAATAAATGTGTAACTTGATACCCGTGGGAAAAATGCTGTTAAAAAAAATTTTGATGAATTATAATAGAGTTAATGATGAGTGTTAGTGTGAAATTATATTATAGATAATGTTTTGTGTTATATGAATTTCCGAAATGGGTGTCTCTGTGGGTGAGTGAGGTTCGATACCTACCATAGACCCTGGATGTTTTCCGTTGCTTCGTGGGTTGTGTTGAGATAGTGACCTAGGAACAATTGATTGAGCATAGACTAGATGGTTCTAATGGGGATTATATTGAGACATTGGGTAGTGAGTTTGGAGCTTGAAAGTATTGGCTTACTGTAGACAATGTGGTTCTTATGGGGTCATATTGAGAGATTGGGTAGTGTTTTAGATTATTTGTGGAAATAAAGAGTGTAGACAAGTTTGGTGACAACGTCACCAAACTTATAGATAAAAAAGTCGACTTGGGTTCCTACGGGGTTTATTGTGTGGCTATTATTATTTTTTTGTTCTCGATAATTTTTTGTGGTGCTTGTGTTTACATTTAAAATGTAGTTGTGTTTATTTAAGCATGTCCGTCCACCAATTGACTGGTGGAGGGTTTGTATATTTTCAGAATGTGGTTACGGAAGTGTTAGAGGGGGGTGTTAAGAATGTGGTTATGGAAGTGTTAGAGGGGGGTGTAAAGTTCCAATTAATATGTATGCATATACATACGTACATACAATATGCGTTTGCTTTTTGTTTATAATATATTTTTATTTTTATTTTTTGTCAAGTGGGGGTACTTTTTTTTTCTTTTGCATCAAATAATCGCATGATGGTTTGTATTTGTAATTGTGTTTCTTAGTATGACAGATGGTCTGAAATGTTTGTTTACGTTATATATGCATGCTTAATCTAGTTGGTGTTTTTGTTTATTCAGGTGAATTGGAGAATGAGTCATCATCCTAATTTTTTGTTTATTGGTGGGGATTGGTTAGAGGTTGTATTTACATTAAGACTCTGTACATGTGGATTGATGTCTACCCATCTTGTATATTGCTTTGAACATTCTACCCCACAGTAGCGCGACATTGCACAAAATTCACTCAAAATATTCTTTTGAAGTTTTGCCGAAGTTTTAAAATTTCGGTAATTAAAATTTGAAATTTTAATTGTTAAACAAATATATAATTAGATATGCGTGGGGGAAAAAAGATAAATGTGTATGGCTGTGTCTGTGTTGTGTGAGTGTGGCTATGTGATGTATGTATGTTGTGATCGATCTAGTATCTGTATAAATTTTGCTCTTTGTGAGTTGTAGTTTATATATGTAGGTATATGTGAGGTTGTTTTTATGTCTGGATGTATGTACATATTACAATTCTCTTTTATTATTTTTGTGTTTGATAGGTCAAATTTGAATTTCACAATATTACGCAATTTGAACTTTACAATGTGCTGCCATTGATTTTGTGCTGATCGTGCAAATTCTTGCTGTTGCTATGTATATAAATTTAATCATATTTCTACATGTGGACTGATGTCTGTCCGTGGGAATATATATTTGTGTATGTGAGATGTTCATAGCTTGATGTTTTTTCAATTTGTTAGTGTAAGTATGGGGGGGCGTGAGAATTTCTGTCTGTCTGTGGGAATTTCTATATGTCTGAATGTAGGAATTTGAGTCTGGCCATGATTTGGAGGTATGTTGTTAAAATAGTTGGAATTGTTTTTGTGGGCGACATGCGATGTACATATGTAGTATAAAATGTTCTCATGTATGTGACCTTCCATATTTTTTGTATGTTTATGCTAAAATCCGTTTGATTAGATCAGTGTTTTAGAATACTGTCGACGATGAAATTTTTTTATTTTGTCAAGCTTAACTTTGTTCTATGTATGTTAAATTAAATTTGTTTATATATAAAGTTTTAAAATGTTTTGTTTTTATTTATTTAAGTGTGTCCGTCCATTTTTGACTCAACGTCAGTCGGTTAGTGAACGGTGTGTATATTTTCATTATGTGGTTATGGAAATGTGAGAGGGGAGTAGGAGCTGTGTAAAGTTCTACTAAATATTCTGAGTACGCAATCGCATGGGTATGAAATGACAATATGTGTACATACTTATGTACATATCTACAAATTTATTTGATGTATGCATGTGAATACATACAAATAAGTGTTTGCTCTATGATTGTATTAATTTTTTTCAAGTGAGAACTTTTGTTTTTTTGTTGCAAAATATTCGCCTGATCGTTTGGATTTGTAGCTAGTAAATATGCTGATATATTTTATTTGAAATTTGAAATATGTATCTTGTTTTTTTATGTACAAGTACAAGTGCGTTTCAGATGTTCAATATTTTGGGACCATAGTATTGATAACCAGAGTTTTTGAATAGGGTTAATGAACTTGTGATGGATATTTTGATTTCTTTATTTTAATGTAACAATTGTAGATAGATGTTAAGGTGACATTATTATTTTATGGGGTTTTGTCTGTCCGACTATTGCTTCGTTGGTGAGACGAAGGTGTCGTTATGGCACCTTCGTTTATTTACTTAAAAAACTGTGTTTCGTATTGCTAGAAAAAGGAATTTGAATTTCACAATACATAGTATGAAATTTTATTATATGTTATGTTTGTGTAAGAGTATTACGTCATCATTTTTGTAGGTGTGTGTTGGGTTGAGTGTGTGTATACGATATATGTCTGTTGTGATCGATCTAGTATCTATATAAATTTTGCTATTTTGTAGGTTGTTTATGTATATATGTACGTACATAAATTTCTTTTTTAGGTTCTACATATTAATTTTTCTTTTAAAATTTTTTTATGTACATATTCTTAATTCTGCTGACTTGGATATTTTTGTTTATCATTTGAACTGTACAGATAAAGATTGTATAGTTTTGAGCTTGTAGTGGTAGTTGTTGTGCATGTACATCACTATTTTTTATCACTTTGTGTAATTGTTTTACAATGAGCTCTACACGAGGACCAGAAGAAGACTCAGGAAATTTATTTTAGTATTCGGCGGTTATATTTTTGAGGGCAAAAGGTCAATCAATGTTCAAAGATAATTGAACATAGAAATTTAGAAATGTTTATTAAGGTTACTTATCAATATATTTTAAGATATAAATAAGTTCATTAGTTAAGGGATGCTAAATTTTTCCTTATCTGTTAGTGATAACAATATGTGTAATGTGTATAGATATATTTACTTAGGATGATTTCACTAATGAGCGGTAATTTTGTAGTTTTTCCTTGTCTATTAGTGATAAGAAATTTGTAAACCATAATCTTAGATCAAATTGTTTGTTAGCGATAAGACATCGGTAAACTGCAGTTTTAAATAAACATTCTATTTCTTGGGTTACGTTTATCTCTTTGTTATAAGACATCTTGTGCTGCAGTTTTTAAGATAAGCCATATTTTGGTTTTCCTTTAGTTATAAGATATGTGTAAATTGTAATATTAACTCAATTTAAAAACTGATAAGCATGTTTTTTGTCATCAAAGATTTAGTATATAAGTAGATGTATTTTTAGAAAAAGGAGTTAGTAATAAATATATGTTTGAGCAGTAAACATAGTTGGTCCTTCGAAGTTTATAATTAATAGAATCAGTGCAAGTTAATTGAAATCGTTTTCACAATGAATCAAGAAACCATAAAAATGTTGTTGAAGAGACAAAGAGAAATAGGAGGTACAATGGAAGCCTATATCAATAAAATTGAATCAGGACTGATGCGGCAGACAAAAATTGTGGAAACAAAACGATTGGTTGACAGCTATTGGCTAGAGTTCCACAGCAATCATAAGAGGTTGGTGGAAGCGGGCATAAAGGATGGCAGTTATTTTGAAATTGACTATTATTCTGAAATTGAAGCAATAGTAATGAAAATTCGCGGTATGCAAATAGAAGATGTGTCAAAAGATGACTCCATTTCAGCAGCCGGAAAATTAGAAGAAAGGGTTTCAGCTAGCGAAGGTGGTTCACGAGAAGAAAGCACCATAGCCGGTGAAATTCTATCAGCAGGTAACTATGAGATCGGTGTTTTCCTTGAAAATTCAAAAGAGTTTAGAAATTTCATAGAAGGTGAAATATCGATTATCAAGTTTAACAAGCTTCCAGAAATCTTAGAAAAAGAACTAGATTTCAGATTTAATAGCATTCAGAAAAGCTTCAACGATACTGTAAGAAAGAGTCAAGAAGCAGTGAGTAGTAACAACAGAACAATCGGATTATATTTTGACGCTCTTAGAACTATTAAAGCTCAAATAAAAGAAGATGAAAAACAACAATTCATGCCGCCATCAACACCAAAACTACAAGAAATAAAAATTCCTTACTTTGAAGACGGAAGTAGCGAATGGTCTTCATTTTATGACCTATTCGATACATTGGTTCATAAAAATGAATATCTATCAAAAGCAGAAAAAATGCAGCGATTGAAAAGTCTGCTAAAAGGGAACGCTGCAAAGTTGGTTTCACATTTTTATTGTACAGAAGATAATTATGATGACACGCTAGAAATGTTGAGAAGCTGCTATGAGAACAAAAGAGCATTATTTGACAACTTGGTTGACACGTTGTTAGATCAGCCAAAGTTAAATAGTGAAAATCCAGCAAATATTCGATTACTATTGGACACTACAGCAACTTGTGTAAGATCCTTAACTAAGATGGGGCTCAATATGGAAGATTCTAAGCCTTTGATAGCTAGAATATTAATTCGAAAGTTCGATAGCGAAGCAATTCAACAGTATGAATACAGTGTTAAGAAAACAAAAAAATTCAAAAGCTTGAAGACGTGCTTGATTTTCTAGAGCAAATGGCGCAAGCACAAGAGACATTTAAGACAAAAAAATATCCATTCACGCACTAACAAAAATCATCTTCTAAACATACTGCTTCAACAGACAACGCAACTACTCTTTGAGACTTTTACAAAAACAAAGGTCACAAAGTTGCAGAATGCATAAAATTTTTGCAACTGAATGTTATAGACAGGCGAACATGGGCAAACAAAACAAAAATTTGTTTCATATGCCTGTATCATTCAGTAGAGAAAAAATGTTACAAGTCATCTATAAAATGTAACAAATGTGGTAAAGGTCATCATGTACTACTGCATGTCGACTATCCTAACACTAACAAGTTCCAAACAACAAAAGAAGATGCATCCAGTTCATATATCGCTAAAAAGGAAATAGGTACATCTTTATTAGCTACTGCTTTAGTAAAAGTTAGAAGCATCCACGGAGAGTTAGTTACTTTGCGAGCGTTAATTGATCAAGGATCACAAGATACTTCAATCTCGGAAGAAGCTGTACAAATTTTGCAACTACCTAAAATGAAGACTCCAAAAACTAACTTAATTGGGTATTGCGGTACCGTAGTAGCAACAGCGAAAGCTAAAGTAAATCTCGAAATAAGACCACGAACGATCAGCAATGAAGTATTTAATATTGAGGCGCTGGTACTTCCGTCATCTTTAGTGGGAGTGCAACCTGTCGTATCTTTCGACTACGATTTAAGTAAGTGGGAAAATTATACCTTGGCCGATCCGAATTTTAACAAGTCAGATAGGATTGATATAGTGATTGGCAGTGACTTAATACATTTACTGTTAGATGAATTTGCAGGAGCTAAAAAAGTAGAATCAATTGTTGGCCAAAAAACTAAATTAGGCTGGATTTTGTCTGGTGTTTTGAAAAAATCGGCACCGTCAAATAAATCAACAGCAGCACTCGCAACAGGTCTGGAGCAGTTTTGGGAGATTGAAGAGGTTCCAGAATCTAACCAAATAACTTCAGAAGACAATTATATTAAATTTTTTAATAACACAACTACAACGACGAAAGACAACAAATTAGTGGTAAGACTTCCATTTGAAGAAGATCGCGAGCTTGGAGATTCAAGAAGTCAGGCTATGGCACGATTATTAAACATTGAAAAAAAATTGTCAAAGGATCCTGAATTAAAACAGAAATATGTAGAGTTTATGCGAGAATACAGCACGCGCGGTGACATGATAAGGGTTCCTAAAAATACTGGAAAATTTTATATGCCTCATCAAGCTGTCTTAAGAGAAGATAGTATCACCACAAAATTACGAGTGGTATTCGACGCGTCAGCCAAAACTACGAATAAACGCAGCCTGAATGATATCCTAAAAATTGGTCCAAAGCTTCAGAAAGATATTTTAGACATTATTTTAAAATGGAGGCTTTGGAAATATGTTGTTACTGCGGATGTAGAGAAAATGTATCGACAGATATTAGTGAATATTGAAGACCAAGCTTATCAACATATATTGTGGCGTGAAAATCACAATCAACCTATAGGTGAATTTAGGCTAACTACAGTTACATACGGAACATCGTCAGCTCCTTTTTTAGCAAAAAAATCGTTAGCATACATTGGTGAGAGTTGTTCAAAAGAAAGCATTAAAAATATTATTATCAACGATTTTTACATGGATGACTTGATGACAGGAGCAGATTCTAAAGATGAATGTAAATATATTCGGGAAGAAACTTCAACACAATTAAGCAAATTTGGGTTTCCTTTGCGTAAATGGATGTCAAATAGTCCCGAGATATTAGAAGAAATTAGTGAGAAAACAATACTGGAAGTAATGCCGATAAACAATGATGAAATGGTTAAAACACTAGGTCTACAATGGCAGCCAAGAAAAGACGTATTCATGTTCGTGATTAAAGCTGATTATGCAGGTAAAGTTACAAAAAGACGTGCTTTGTCTGTACTGGCGAAAATCTTTGATCCATTAGGTTGGCTTTCACCGTTCACAATTCGTATTAAACTGTTCATTCAAACACTATGGCTTAGAAAAACCGAATGGGATGAATGTCTGGATGATGAATTACAATCAAAATGGAATAAAATACTAAAAGAACTACCAATTTTGCAAAAAATAGAAATTCCTCGGTGGTATAATACTTCTTTATCTACAAAAATATTAATTCATGGGTTTGCAGATGCATCCCAAAAGGCGTATGCGGCTGTTGTGTATTTTAAAGTGGGTGAGACAGTTAGTTTGGTAGCAGGAAAAAGTAAAGTGAATCCTGTTAAGAACAGGAAAACACTACCGAAATTGGAGCTTTGTGCAGCGCATCTTTTGTCGAAACTAATAAGTAGAATTTTATTAGCAGTTCATCAACCAATTGAAATCAATGCCTGGAGTGATTCTACTATTACATTAGCCTGGATAGCCAACAACAAAAGTAAAGATCGATTTATTAAGACCAGAGTAGACGAAGTTAAGTCAAATTTATAGGTAAATTAAAATGACAATTCTATGTTGGATGGCTTACATCAAAAGAAATCAACGAAGCAAAAAACATAATAATTTGTCAACATCAGAAAGAGAATTTTACTGGAGAAATACAAAATTTAAAACGCGGAAAAGATGTACCTCATAAAAGTAAAATTGGTACTCTACACCCTTTTTTGGATGAAAGCGGAGTTCTTCGAGTCGGAGGTCGAATCCAACATTCGGATCTAAGTTATGATCAAAAGCATCCCATCATACTAGAGAAGGCTTGGTTGGCTGAATTAATAATAAAAGATGCCCATTTATCGACACTACATGGAGGTAATATGCTGATTACTTCTATAATTCGCCGTGAATATTGGATTATTGGATTGACACGCATAACAAAAAAGGTTGTGAAAATTGTGTTCGATGCATACGATATGGAAAAACAAAAACTATGCAAATAATGGGGAATCTTCCGTCAGCTCGAGTTAAAGTTTCAAGTCCATTCGTGCATACAGGTGTCGATTATGCAGGTCCAATATGGATGAGGTGTTCTAAAGGCAGAGGGCGAAAATCTTTCAAGGGTTATATAGCTGTTTTCGTGTGTATGGCAACAAAAGCCATTCACCTAGAAGCCGTAAGTGACCTCACCACCGATGCATTCTTAGCGGCATTACGCCGATTCTTTTCAAGAAGGGGTAAGGCAGCATGTTTATATTCGGACAATGGTACAAATTTCGTAGGTGCAGCGCGAACGCTGGATAAAGAATTCGTAGAAGCTGTTAAAAACAATTCGTCTATGAGTGAGATCCTTGCAAGTGAAAAAATTGAATGGCATTTTATTCCCCCGGCAAGCCCCCATTTTGGTGGAATCTGGGAGGCCGGCGTGAAGTCTGTCAAATATCATCTCAAAAGAGTGATTGGAGAGAGTGTGCTGACATTTGAAGAGATGTCGACGTTATTATCTCAAATAGAAGCGGTTTTAAATTCAAGACCGATATACGCCTATGAATGTGATGCTGAAGAAATCGATGTATTAACCCCAGGTCATTTTTTGATAGGGCGACCGCTAATAGAAAGTCCTCAAATTGTTAATGAACGTAGCATAGGATCACTAGATAGATGGAAACTAGTTCAGAAAATTAAGAAAGATTTCTGGCAGCGTTGGAAGAATGAATATTTGGTTACATTGCAAAACAGGTATAAATGGCGCAGTGAGAAGAACAATCTGGTATCGAATCAAATAGTGATAATAAAAGATGAAGCAGCATTTCCTTCGAGATGGCCATTGGGTAGAGTTTTAGAAACCCATGAAGGTAAAGATGGAAAAGTTCGGGTAGTGACGCTGAAAACGTCTGGTGGGATTTTGAAGCGACCAATTCATAAGCTTTGTCCTTTGCAGCCTATAGAAGAAAATAATGGTAAAAAGGAATTTAAGACATCACGGGGATGTTACATCACCAGGCCGCTAAAATCATCGAGTAATACCTGGAAGCTCTTCTCATTAGTAGTATTAATGTTGATGACGCTGGTTAGTTCTACAAGTCGAGAAGTTAATATTGAAAAAATGATAAAAAAGCTTGGCGACGGAACTATCATGTATTTGGACAAGATCGGCGTGATGAATCGTATAGCGTCGTCATGGAGTTTAGTTGCCTATTACGATATGGATGCCTATTTTACAACTGTGGATCAGGTAGAAGCTTCGCTGGGCAAGTGCGAATCGTTGTGCCATAAATTGCGTCAGTTTGAAGATCAGTGCGGCATCGTGCTGAAAGGTATTGAAGAAAGGCTGAATATCATTAAAGTGAACGATGAATTATTTGCACATCGAAATAAACATCGAAAGCGAAGAGCACCTTTTGAATTTGTTGGGTCATTCTACCATGTGCTGTTTGGAATGATGGATGCTCAAGATAGAGAATTGGTCGAAGAGAATATGCGAGTAGTGCTAGAGAACGAGCATAATATAAAACATCTTGTTGAAAGGCAAACATCGGTTGTTGAATCAACAATCAACATTTTAAAGAAATCCACTGAGGAAGTAAGCATGCAGTTCAGAAAAATTAATGCGAAGATAAATAATATAAGCCAGATCATCAATGCTGATTATTTCGTATATAAAGAATCTATTAATTTCTTTATGATGACAAAGCAGCTAGAATCGATGATCAGCGATGCAGAACAAATACAAATTCAAATTATTGGTCTACTTATGGATATCAATCATGGCAAACTCAACCCGAATCTGATCCGGCCTCAACAATTATTGGAAGAATTATTTAAGATTAAGGAGCAGCTAACATCAACATTGCGTCTGCCGGGAAAAACGAAAGAAGTCACTCTACAATCGATATATCGGCTAATAACAGCAAAAGGAGTGTTCATAGATGGGAAGTTGGTTATCGAAATTAAGATCCCATTATTGGAGAAACAGTCTTCCGATGTATACAATATTTTACCGCTCCCAATTCTAAGCAATGGTGTAAAAATTCAAGCCGTTACACGACAGCAGTTTTTAGTATACAACTATCAAACAGATGCTTATCATTTTATTTCCCAATCAGTGCTAAACAAATGCCAAAATGATGATGATGAATACCTGTGCAAGGGTAACTGGGCTTGGGAAAATGCGAATGACAACTCCTGTGAATTGGCTTCATTAAAGCCAACAAATGCATATCATTGTTCTTATGATAGAAGAGAAGTTGAAAGTGTATGGCTGGAACTTCATGAGAAGGGTACCTGGCTTTTCAGGGTGTATGAGAAGTCAGTAGCGCATGTCAAATGTTCAACTGTAGATCAGCAGATAGTTGAGTTACCGATGCAAGGGATTATAACGCTAGGAGCTGGATGCACAGCAAGAGTAGGACGTACCATCCTGACATCACATCAAGAATGGAGTTCTGTACAGCACTACAATTTTAAGGGTCACCTCTTCAAAGACGTTCAAGATCTTAAGATGATTGATCCGCTGAACAACACCATGAGGAATTACTCATCTGAGATTGATACTTTACTAAAAGAGATTGTCGAAATTAAGAAGGAAAACATTGAATTGAAATCTTTAAATTGGCATCATTCTACAGGTCATGTATCTTTAATTATTATTATAATAGCAATAATAATCATTGTTATAATTGTGATATTAGGATATTGTAAGAGACAGAGGGGAGTAGATGTTATATTTAATTTGCCCCGGCAGAATGTTCAAAGATAATTGAACATAGAAATTTAGAAATGTTTATTAAGGTTACTTATCAATATATTTTAAGATATAAATAAGTTCATTAGTTAAGGGATGCTAAATTTTTCCTTATCTGTTAGTGATAACAATATGTGTAATGTGTATAGATATATTTACTTAGGATGATTTCACTAATGAGCGGTAATTTTGTAGTTTTTCCTTGTCTACTAGTGATAAGAAATTTGTAAACCATAATCTTAGATCAAATTGTTTGTTAGCGATAAGACATCGGTAAACTGCAGTTTTAAATAAACATTCTATTTCTTGGGTTACGTTTATCTCTTTGTTATAAGACATCTTGTGCTGCAGTTTTTAAGATAAGCAATATTTTGGTTTTCCTTTAGTTATAAGATATGTTTAAATTGTAATATTAACTCAATTTAAAAACTGATAAGCATGTTTTTTGTCATCAAAGATTTAGTATATAAGTAGATGTATTTTTAGAAAAAGGAGTTAGTAATAAATATATGTTTGAGCAGTAAACAATCAATGTACTTATTACATAGTTGTTGTTCTTTAATTTGAATGGTTATACCTATAGATGGAAGGCAGGAACAATAATTATTTCTATCACTTTCACATCCGATATTTTTAATAATTTTAATGAGTTCATTTGATATACAAAGATATTTCTTTACATTAAATATTTTATTAAGTATGGATTTTACAAGTTAACTTTTCTCTTGACCGCTGGAAAGTAGTAGATGGTAGTAGTATGCTGTGATCGATAGATAATCTTTGTATTGATGTGTTCTATTGTTTGAGTTTTGTTTTATTTTTCTGAAGCGTGTCATTGAACGTACATATGTATGTATAGTACTTAATAATACATACATTTTCATATACTGATTTGCTAAACAAGGTTAGTTTTTTATATTTGATGTGCAGCTGGTTGTTTTAAAACACCAGCGTTTAATAAAACATTCTAAAAATATGAAAGAAGCAAGTGTTTATTATAGAGATTGTGATGATTACATGTTTGAAAAATTTTGATACAAATAAATGCAAAATCTAAGATGAAAGTAATTATTTAGGCTTTCTAGTTTAATTATTTGAATTAATGTAAATTGAAATTATTATTACGAATGAGATTCTGTAAAATTTGTTGACTAATTCCATACCGAAACTGAATATACAAATACGTACTATTTTCAAAACTCATATTACAACACATATCCTTGAAAATTCAATTTAATTGTAGATATATTTGGGAATATTATTACTCGATATCATTTTGACTATTATTAAATTACAGGTCCCATTAGATTCATGTGCTTAATTCAATACCATAATGGGATAGTCTTAATAAAAACATAAGGGGAGAACTTAAAAAAGCAAATATATAGGCCTTTTATGGTATACGTGTACAGATTTCGATTGTATTTAGGAATCAGTGAATATACCAAACTCAAATATTGTTAGATAACTGTAAAAGCATATTCCATTTGCTTACAGTTATCATATTAAGTATTCCTTTAATTCACCATTAGACATATGTACTATATATACATGCATATTTAGAATATTTATAAGAGAATTTTTAAATAATAATGTATCTATGCATATTCATATTAAAGAAAATTATAGTGAACGATAAAAACGCATTACTAAACTATTTTTTATAGACTAATTCCGATTTATATTATCAAGTCATCAAGTTCGAACACACTAAAAGGTTTTTTATACGATGATGGTTGATATGATGACGTTGCTAACAAAATAACTGAATTGTCAATGAATTCTACTTAATTATATGTACAGGTATCTCCTCGTGTAATCATCTGAATTAGTTTCGAAGAAATGCTTACTAATTAGTCATATATTAAGGATGATTATGAATACTACATTCAAATGTAGTACTATGATGTAACACAGAACTTTACAAATAAATCAAATTATCAAAGTTATTTAGTTGTAAACAACTTGACTATGGTATATGTTATTACCTAAGGGAAGCTTACATCATTTACGAACATTTGGATACATATTAGATTAGACCCATAGAAATTTAATAACTTAATTGTTATTAGATTAGACTTAAAATACCATCAAGATTACACAGTTGTCAAAATGCTTTATCATTTTGTGTAGAAAACAAGAAAATTCAAAGCATGAAACAAATTAAATTAATAACGCATTTAAGTAATAAAACAAATACTAGGATCGCCGGGTGACCGAAATTCAAACGAGGATGTTTCTGGGGAACTTGTGGAATTTTGAGGATTTTCGCTAAAAAATATATTACGCACAACTATACACAAATATCTTTTTAACCATATATGTATGTCTCATTAATATTGGTGGAAAATAAAATACTTAAAAGTGTACGACAAAATTGTGTAGTCTATTTATATATAAGATGTAGCTCACTAACTTTAGAAATATCTAACAATGTATTCAACAAGGATTCATTTCAAATAAAACACATAGAACTCTTAAGAAGTTTAACTGCTCTGAGGGAAATGTTATACCAATTGTTTCGAATGTACTTGTTGTATGACTAGTGAAAATGGGAATGGTACAAAATCTTCCTGAGTTGTAACCGGTGAAAATAATCACATCACCAAACTAGAACAAAAATGATAGGAAAATTCCTTCATTATACAGCAGATTTTGTTCCAAATTAAAATAATTTTTTTATAGTACAGTAATTTACTAGTATTAAGACCCCATCACATGACAAGTAGCTTAAGTTTGGGTCTAGAACCTATCACTGGGTATCTTAATTATGTCAATCGACCCCTTGGGGAACCAGTCCCGTGACCTGTCTTGTGACAGGTTCTTTTCTCTCTCTAGGGTAATTGAATAGGTTAGGGAAGAATATTACTCTCAATATCCACCATCGATTATTAGATAAAAATTCATTTTAGCAAAAATGTTTTATTAAAGAATGCCGTCGGAAAAAAGATTTTGAAATAGTGTGTGTGAATGAAAGAATATAGCTAAAAGGTTGTATGCTTTAGCCGTTGTCTTACAGATCGTTTTTTATTGTTTTGAAGCATATCAGGATTATTATGTATGCAGTACTCGATCTATGTTTGCTGGTTAAATTATTATATTGATACCTACTCACGTGCCTACTACATTTACAGAGTTTTAATAATTGTCTTTGTAGTTCACCTTTTTAAAAATAATGTATGTCTCATTAATATTGGTGGAAAATAAGATACTTAAAAGTGTACGACAAAATTGTGTAGTCTATTTATATATAAGATGTAGCTCACTAACCTTAGAAATATCTAACAATGTATTCAACAAGGATTCATTTCAAATAAAACACATAGAACTCTTAAGAAGTTTAACTGCTCTGAGGGAAATGTTATACCAATTGTTTCGAATGTACTTGTTGTATGACTAGTGAAAATGGGAATGGTACAAAATCTTCCTGAGTTGTAACCGGTGAAAATAATCACATCACAAAACTAGAACAAAAATGATAGAAAAATTCCTTCATTATACAACAGATTTTGTTCCAAATTAAAATAATTTTTTTATAGCACAGTAATTTAACTAGTATTAAGACCCCATCACATGACAAGTAGCTTAAGTTTGGGTCTAGAACCTATCATTGGGTATCTTAATTATGTCAATCGACCCCTTGCGGAACCAGTCCCGTGACCTGTCTTGTGACAGGTTCTTTTCTCTCTCTAGGGTAATTGAATAGGTTAGGGAAGAATATTACTTTCAATATTCACCATCGACTATTACATAAAAATTCATTTTAGCAAAAATGTTTTATTAAAGAATGCCGTCGGAAAAAAGATTTTGAAATAGTGTGTGTGAATGAAAGAATATAGCTAAAAGGTTGTATGCTTTAGCCCTTGTCTTACAGATCGTTTTTTTATTGTTTTGAAGCATATCAGGATTACTATGTATGCAGTACTCGATCTATGTTTGCTGGTTAAATTATTATATTGATACCTACTCACGTGCCTACTACATTTACAGAGTTTTAATAATTGTCTTTGTAGTTCACCTTTTTAATAATAATATCAGTAAAACTTTAATTTTATTGACAATTTCAAGTAAATATATTATAAGGTGAAGAAGTAACATTGGTTTAAAAGTGATAGAAAGAAACATAATTATGTTATATCTGTTATTTTGAAAGCGTGTATTATTCTAATATTCTGATAAAGTTAATATATATATGTATGTTAGTATATAAGAGCCATATATATTTGTATATATGTATGTATGTACGCAATTATTGTCGTGGGCATCAGTTCTTCTGACGTAAGCCCTTCTTTCAGAAAAATATTTAAATATTCGTCGATAAAGATGGATTCAAGCACATCCTTTAACTTGAGTATCCACTCATAGAGCAGAACAACTTAGCATAGATCTGGATAGAAGTTCATTTGAGATCGATGATGATCTTTCGATTAATTTCCCAGAAAAGCAAAGCATATTTAATTGATATAACTAGATCCTTTATCTAAGACCTGAAAACTGATATATGTGTCTAATGTTAGTTAAAGTATCTAACAAAATATAACTATGTGGAGGGATTAAACACAATCTGATCCTACACAGTTCGATCCTCTTCGATATCTAGTTGAGTCAAGCTAGATTGCTCGAGTAGCATATCTAGTAAAAAAAAAGTACATACAACAACAATTAGCAGCTTCCACTAGTTTGCAAAAGCGTGCGAAGCGCTATTGTATCAAAAATATTCATATAAACAATGGTTCGGGTACATTGTTGCTCATGATGAGCCTCAAATTTAACTGAATTATGTGCTTATATATGTAAATAGGCGCTAATAGCTAATATGTACGAGTATCTATAATATTTGATTGATGTGCTTCTAGCACTATAAGATCACACATTCTAATTAATATATTATTATTATCTTGCTGTATGTGGTATATCAAATATATAAGTAAATGAACGAAAAGATATGAAGAGATTTAATAAGATTTATTTGTAGAGTAAAATTATTGAAATTTAATCAGTATTGAACATAATGATTTAGCCTGTTGTATCCAAAATATATGTAAATACCTTCAACACACACTTTAATAAGAAAAACCTCTATCATCAATATAGACTTCAGTCCAACAACTAAAAATAAAGTTTATCTGAATGCTGTATCTGTTCTTCAGACAGAAAATCATTTCAATGATTATCTTTATTCCTAATACTAAACGAGTTAATAGAGATTATGGTAAGTCTAATTGCCATTATAGCTGTCTGATTACAAATCAGTAAATTTTATTACAATATTCTCCAAAAGTTATATATTTATTTCCTACTCTTCTTATTATAAAATTATATTATTAGATTATGTACTAAATATGATTTCTTATTGTTTCTGTTTCAACTACAATATTTCATCTATGTATGCTTATACAAGAATTCTGTTGATTAGACAATCCCAGCTCCTTTACCTTTAAGAACCCTTTGAAGTGCATATTCAGAAATCTCCTTTTTGAAAGTTCTTCGTCATTGAATCAATCTTTAATGATAATACAACGAAAATCTTCTAATTTGAGGTATTATAATTATTATTAGGTACATGATCAGGTTATTAGGTATCGGATCTGATAACCTCATCAGATACCGAATTGCCTGATCAGGTACCTAATTACCTGATCTGATAACCAAATTGAATTTAACATACATAGAACAAAGATAAGCTTGACAAAATAAAAAAATTTCATCTTCCACAGTATTATAAAACACTGATCTAATCAAACGGATTTTAGCATAAACATACAAAAAATATGGAAGGTCACATACATGAGAACATTTTATACTACATATGTACATCACATGTCGCCCACAAAAACAATTCAAACTATTTTAACAACATACCTCCAAATCATGGACAGACTCAAATTCCTATATTCAGACACATAGAAATTCCCACAGACAGACAGAAATTCTCACGCCCCCCCATACTTACACTAACAAATTGAAAAAACATCAAGCTATGAACATCTCACATACACAAATATATATTCTCACGGACAGACATCAATCCACATGTAGAAATATGATGAAATTCATATACATAGCAACAGCAAGAATTCGCACGATCAGCACAAAATCAAGGACAACACATTGTAAAATTCAAATTGCGTAATATTGTGAAATTCAAATTTGACCTATCAAACATAAAAATAATAAAAGAGAATTGTAATATGTACATACATCCAGACATAAAAACAACCTCACATATACCTACATATATAAACAACAACTCACAAACAACAAAATTTATAAAGATACTAGATCGATCACAACGTACATACATCACATAGACACACTCACACAACACAGACGCAGCCATACACATTTATCTTTTTTCCCCACGCATATCTAATTAAACATTTGTTTATTTAACAATTAAAATTTCAAATTTTAATTACACAAATTTTAAAACTTCGGCAAAACTTCAAAGGAATATTTTGAGTGAATTTTGTGCAATGTCGCCCTACTGTGGGGTAGCATGTTCAAAGAAATATACAAGATGGGTAGACATCAATCCACATGTACAGACTCTTAATGTGAACACAACCTCTAACCAATCCCCACCAACAAACAAAAAATTAGGATGATGACTCATTCTCCAACACATCCAGCTGAATAAACAAAAACACCTACAAGATTAAAAGCATGCATATATAACGTAAACAAACATTTCAGACCATCTGTCATACTAAGCTACAAATCCAAACGATCATGCGATTATTTGATGCAAAAGAAAAAAAAGTACCCCCACTTGACAAGAAATAAAAATAAAAAAAATATTATAAACAAAAAGCAAACGCATATTGTATGTACGTATGTATATGTATACATATTAATTGGAACTTAACACCCCCCTCTAACACTTCCATAACCACATTCTTAACACCCCCTAACACTTCCGTAACCACATTCTGAAAATATACAAGCCCTCCACCAGTCAATTGGTGGACGGACATGCTTAAATAAACACAACTACATTTTAAATGTAAACACAAGCACCACAAAAAATTATCAAGAACAAAAAAATAATAATAGCCACACAATAAACCCCGTAGGAACCCAAGTCGACTTTTTTATCTACAAGTTTGGGGACGTTGTCACCAAACTTGTCTACACTCTTTATTTCCACATATAATCTAAAACACTACCAAATCTCTCAATATGACCCCATAAGAACCACATTGTCTACAGTAAGCCAATACTTTCAAGCTCCAAACTCACTACCCAATGTCTCAATATAATCCCCATTAGAACCATCTAGTCTATACTCAATCAATTGTTCCTAGGTCACTATCTCAACACAACCACAACCCACGAAGCAACGGAAAACATCCAGGGTCTATGGTAGCTATCGAACCTCACTCACCCACAGAGACACCCATATCCGAAATTCATATAACACAAAACATCTATAATATAATTTCACACTAATACTCATCATTAACTCAATTATAATTCATCACAATTTTTTTAACAACATTTTACCTTTCATTTTTTTCCCACGGGTATCAAATTACACATTTGTTTATTTAACAATTAAAATTTAAAAATTTCAAATTTTAATTACCCAAATTTTAAAATTTTAATTGCGGTCGTACATACTGTTCCCTACTACTATAAGCCTATTTTTGTAACTAATATATTAAAGAAAAACAAATAAATGAACATACAAGTTCTTTTTTATACAAAGTGTTGTGTTTAATTTCATTTATTAATAATCTGACAGCCATAATGTCAATAACACTTACTCTTAACTCAAACTCATCCGAGTTATCAGCTAATTACTCTCTTCCTATTGGTTTGGATGGTGGATATGAATGTGCTCTAACTGATTTTCATTCATATAATAGCATTCCCAATGTAGATGATTATAACAATATATTTCATATAGGTGAACACGTAATTAAAATACCAATAGGATCATATGAATTAAATGATATAGTTGATTATATTAAAGATCAATATAAGCAGCACTGTCCGGAAAATAAAATTGATATAGAGGCAAATAACAATACAATGCAAGTTAGAGTTAATAGCTCTAATGATCCCATATACTGTAATAAGGATAATACAATTGGAAAACTATTAGGATTCAATAAGAAAATTCTAGCTTCTAACGAAGACCATTACTCAGATCTTCCCGTTAATATTTTCCTAGTGAATATCTTGCGTGTTGAGTGTAATATAGTCGTTAACACATATATGAATAATTCACAACCACATACATTACATGAATTTGCGATAAATGTTCCACCAGGGTATACAATTGTTGAGATTCCTAGAAATCTTATCTTTTGACCAGTTAACTGCCGAGAGATAAGTACTCTAACTCTATACGTCGTTTATCAGAACGGTGATTTAATTAATTTCCGAGGAGAGGAAATTACAATAAGAATACATTTGAGAACTAACAAATAATGATAATATACAACGCCAAGCAATCTAAGGATAAAATTGGATACACTTATAAAACACTTTTGCAAACCAAACCCAAATTAAAGACATCATCACAAAAACAACATCTGACACAAGCAAATAAAAAATTTTTGAATTCTCTCAATTTAAAGTTGGTAAAGAAATGAGTTCCATACTAGATGTTCTAGAAAAACCTCTATCAGACGAGAGTATAATTCGATATGAACTTTATGGAATAGAAATTGATCATACAAGACATTTAGGTATTTCAAGCACCTTAAAGAATTTCCTTTCTTTATCACCAACGGAAAGTGTTGCCATGTATAATGCTGGATGGAACAAACTTGATGATTTGGATATTTTAAACGGACACTTTAATTTCTATGTACCACTGAAACTATTTTTAGGTTTTGCTGAAGACTATAATAAAATTATACTCAGCGGTAAACATGAATTGATTCTCTTACGTAATAAGAACGATGAAAAACTCGTATACTCAACTGTTGCTACTGACAAACCAAAAATTAGTATCTCAAACATCTCATGGAGAATTCCACATGTACAATTATCTGATCTGAACAAATTGAATATGATTAAAATTATTAACAATAGTGCTTCTATACCGTTGGCATTTCGCAGTTGAAATTGTCATATTAATCCACAACTAAATACAGGAACTAGCTACATATGGAATATTAAATTGGCGGCAAATAGAGAACGACCTCGTTTTGTATTGATTGCTTTTCAACAAGAAAATAAGTTTGTTCACTGTAATCTAAACAACTTAAAAGTACATTTAAATTCCGAATCGTATCCATATGATGATCTAAATATAAAATTTAAAAATGATCGTTATGCAATTCTATATAATATGTATCTACGATTTCAACAAAGCTACTACATGAGGGAATCACAACCGCTTCTAACTAATGAAGAGTTTAAAAATAGTGTGCCGATAGTGGTAGTAGATGTCAGTCACCAAAACGAACCTCTCCCTAACGGTCCTGTTGATATAAAAATTGAAACGGATTCCAACATTCCTAGCGATACATCAGCTTTTTGCGTTCTCATCCACGATCGCTTAATAGAATACATACCATTAAAAGGTCAAGTTCGTAAAATCACGTAAATAAAATATAAGATGTTGGGGGATAAAGTTTTCGTCGATATGCAAGGATTTAAATCTAATTCAAACATCTTCATTGCAAAAGAGATAGCAATTGTTTTTAACAATAAGGAGCACATAAATTTTATTATTACACCACCATTTAACTGCAAAAGATTATCAATAGCAAAACAAAAGGAAGCAAATTGGTTAACAAGAAACTTTCATCATCTAAATTCGAATGACGGATCAATAACGTTTAAGAGTGTTGTAACATTTTTAAAATCCAATTTAAATTTTTCTACAATCTATGTTAAGGGTATAGAAAAGAAGAAATGGTTTGAAAAATTACTTCAGGTCAGAGTTTTTAACATCGAGGATATTGGCTGCATCAACTTTAAGCAAATACAACTTAAATATCCGCGACATTTTTATTGTAAATATCACAACTATGGAGTTTGTGCCTTAAGAAATGCACATTTACTTTATCAAAAAAATATCTAAAAAATGTATTATATTCTTACAAATATTTACTAGAGTTTTGAAATAAAATATAAAAAAAAATTAACACTAAAAACAAAATGTATTTTCTTGTTTATTCATTTATTTATATATGTATATAAGTATATGTTATGGGCTAAAAATGTCTTATATCTATATTTTATTTCTTTTTTATTTTTATATATTTTATAAATAATTTTAATTTGTTTGAGCTAAAAAACTTAAATCTAAGCCCGCTAGTAGTTCGTCACCTTCTTTGTCCATCATAAATTCCTTTATTATTTTTTCAGATTCTTCCTCCACATATATAAGGTCTGCTATTAGTCCATCCCCCTCATCATCCATTAAGAATTTCTCCACTTCTTCATCGAACGAATTTCTTAAGGGGCTACCCATCTAGTTGTTGGGGACTAGGTCGGCATTCCAATTTTTGAGCACAGCTCAAGGGGCTATCCTCTATTGGTGAAAATAAAATTGGAGTTGACATTTTTTGTTATTTTCAGACACTGTACACTATACTGATAAAAGAACTATACTCCTTCTTTTACTTATATACGTTCTATCGCTCTGACTATATTTTCCTAAAAAAGCCATCTTACAACAACAACAGTAGTCTATAAGAAAACAAATTCACTATCCTTTGCTTCTATTGACGGTCTATCAGTCTATCGCTCTACCGTCAGTCTGTCACTATGTCTAAATATTCCTAATCAAGCCACTCACACTTTGTTACAACAAGAACAACAACACCAGCACATTACAAAATTTAAAAATCAATGTCATTTTTCATACTAAAAATAATTACTTCAACAAAATCCTGACACGTCCTCTGCAGTTGAATTTCCATTTCATTACAAAACTATAAATTACATATATAACGACTTTATTTTTTTAACACTCTAACTACCACCTTTTTATTAACAATTTATTTCACTTTTAACTCAAAATCCTTTTCAATCCATACTTAAACAAAATATTGAATTACCCTTCCAACACACTAACTTAAATTTTTAACAGAAACATTTTATTGACATTCTGTCTACCAGTTCTTATTACCAACCAAATTCAATTTAAAATGTGTAAGAAAAGAATAATGGAATATATAGTTTTTCTTCAACTAAGTACAGCTAAAGCCAACAAATAAAAAATAAAATAAATATTAACCCCTACAAGTACAAGCCGACCAAAATATTTCCTAATTGTGCAAGACTAGAATTTTTAAACACATACAACCCAACGAAAATTTTTTCTAATTCCACATAATACCAAATTCTAAACACAGTTCATTTTTTCCCACGACAAGTTCATTAACTCAAAATCCTTTTCAATCCATACTTAAACAATGTACGAAAAGTAAACCTTACGGTGCCTGCCAACATAACAAATTACATGGAGGGACATCAAACCCTTGTCACGTCACACTTAAGGTCATACATGAAAACAAAACACCAAGCCGCCCAAAATATTTCGTAATTGCACAAGACCAGAATTTTAAAACACATTTAATTTTTATTTTCATGACAAGTTCTTTAATACTATTTCCATAAATACTTTTCAATCCACACTTTTAAACAAAGACAAAACATCAAACCGACCAAAACATTTCGTAATTGCGCATGATTAGAATTTTAAAACACAACTATTTTTCCCACGACAAGTTCATTAATACTATTTCCCCAAAAACTCACTTTAAACAAAATACAAAACCCTTTTCAAACCATACTTAAAAAACTAAATTAAAACTAACCCCCATAAGCACGTACAAGCATGCGTACCAACATAACAAATTACATGGAGGGACATCACACTTAAGGTCATAAATGAAAAAGCAAAAAACAAACACGTACAAAACAACTGTTATAAATATTTTCTTTTTTATTCATTTATTTATATATGTATATAAGTATATGTAAGTATATGTTATGGGCTAAAAATGTCTTATATCTATATTTTATTTCTGTTTTATTTTTATATATTTTATAAATAATTTTAATTTGTTTGAGCTAAAAAACTTAAATCTAAATCCGCTAGTAGTTCGTCACCTTCTTTGTCCATCATAAATTCCTTTATTATTTTTTCAGATTCTTCCTCCACATATATAAGGTCTGCTATTAGGCCATCCCCCTCATCATCCATTAAGAATTTCTCCACTTCTTCATCGAACGAATTTCTTAAGGGGCTTCCCATCTGGTTGTTGGGGACTAGGTCGGCATTCCAATTTTTGAGCACAGCTCAAGGGGCTATCCTCTATTGGTGAAAATAAAATTGGAGTTGACATTTTTTGTTATTTTCAGACACTGTACACTATACTGATAAAAGAACTATACTCCTTCTTTTACTTATATATGTTCTATCGCTCTGACTATATTTTCCTAAAGAAGCCATCTTACAACAACAACAGTAGTCTATAAGAAAACAAATTCACTATCCTTTGCTTCTATTGACGGTCTATCAGTCTATCGCTCTACCGTCAGTCTGTCACTATGTCTAAATATTCCTAATCAAGCCACTCACACTTTGTTACAACAAGAACAACAACACCAGTACATTACAAAATTTAAAAATCAATGACATTTTTCATACTAAAAATAATTACTTCAACAAAATCCTGACACGTCCTCTGCAGTTGAATTTCCATTTCATTACAAAACTATAAATTACATATATAACGACTTTATTTTTTTAACACTCTAACTACCACTTTTTTATTAACAATTTATTTCACTTTTAACTCAAAATCCTTTTCAATCCATACTTAAACAAAATATTGAATTACCCTTCCAACACACTAACTTAAATTTTTAACAGAAACATTTTATTGACATTCTGTCTACCAGTTCTTATTACCAACCAAATTCAATTTAAAATGTGTAAGAAAAGAATAATGGAATATATAGTTTTTCTTCAACTAAGTACAGCTAAAGCCAACAAATAAAAAATAAAATAAATATTAACCCCTACAAGTACAAGCCGACCAAAATATTTCCTAATTGTGCAAGACTAGAATTTTTAAACACATACAACCCAACGAAAATTTTTTCTAATTCCACATAATAACAAATTCTAAACACAGTTCATTTTTTCCCACGACAAGTTCATTAACTCAAAATCCTTTTCAATCCATACTTAAACAATGTACGAAAAGTAAACCTTACGGTGCCTGCCAACATAACAAATTACATGGAGGGACATCAAACCCTTGTCACGTCACACTTAAGGTCATACATGAAAACAAAACACCAAGCCGCCCAAAATATTTCGTAATTGCACAAGACCAGAATTTTAAAACACATTTAATTTTTATTTTCATGACAAGTTCTTTAATACTATTTCCATAAATACTTTTCAATCCACACTTTTAAACAAAGACAAAACATCAAACCGACCAAAACATTTCGTAATTGCGCATGATTAGAATTTTAAAACACAACTATTTTTCCCACGACAAGTTCATTAATACTATTTCCCCAAAAACTCACTTTAAACAAAATACAAAACCCTTTTCAAACCATACTTAAAAAACTAAATTAAAACTAACCCCCATAAGCACGTACAAGCATGCGTACCAACATAACAAATTACATGGAGGGACATCACACTTAAGGTCATAAATGAAAAAGCAAAAAACAAACACGTACAAAACAACTGTTATAAATATTTTCTTTTTTATTCATTTATTTATATATGTATATAAGTATATGTAAGTATATGTTATGGGCTAAAAATGTCTTATATCTATATTTTATTTCTGTTTTATTTTTATATATTTTATAAATAATTTTAATTTGTTTGAGCTAAAAAACTTAAATCTAAATCCGCTAGTAGTTCGTCACCTTCTTTGTCCATCATAAATTCCTTTATTATTTTTTCAGATTCTTCCTCCACATATATAAGGTCTGCTATTAGGCCATCCCCCTCATCATCCATTAAGAATTTCTCCACTTCTTCATCGAACGAATTTCTTAAGGGGCTTCCCATCTGGTTGTTGGGGACTAGGTCGGCATTCCAATTTTTGAGCACAGCTCAAGGGGCTATCCTCTATTGGTGAAAATAAAATTGGAGTTGACATTTTTTGTTATTTTCAGACACTGTACACTATACTGATAAAAGAACTATACTCCTTCTTTTACTTATATATGTTCTATCGCTCTGACTATATTTTCCTAAAGAAGCCATCTTACAACAACAACAGTAGTCTATAAGAAAACAAATTCACTATCCTTTGCTTCTATTGACGGTCTATCAGTCTATCGCTCTACCGTCAGTCTGTCACTATGTCTAAATATTCCTAATCAAGCCACTCACACTTTGTTACAACAAGAACAACAACACCAGTACATTACAAAATTTAAAAATCAATGACATTTTTCATACTAAAAATAATTACTTCAACAAAATCCTGACACGTCCTCTGCAGTTGAATTTCCATTTCATTACAAAACTATAAATTACATATATAACGACTTTATTTTTTTAACACTCTAACTACCACTTTTTTATTAACAATTTATTTCACTTTTAACTCAAAATCCTTTTCAATCCATACTTAAACAAAATATTGAATTACCCTTCCAACACACTAACTTAAATTTTTAACAGAAACATTTTATTGACATTCTGTCTACCAGTTCTTATTACCAACCAAATTCAATTTAAAATGTGTAAGAAAAGAATAATGGAATATATAGTTTTTCTTCAACTAAGTACAGCTAAAGCCAACAAATAAAAAATAAAATAAATATTAACCCCTACAAGTACAAGCCGACCAAAATATTTCCTAATTGTGCAAGACTAGAATTTTTAAACACATACAACCCAACGAAAATTTTTTCTAATTCCACATAATACCAATTTCTAAACACACTTCATTTTTTCCCACGACAAGTTCATTAACTCAAAATCCTTTTCAATCCATACTTAAACAATGTACGAAAAGTAAACCTTACGGTGCCTGCCAACATAACAAATTACATGGAGGGACATCAAACCCTTGTCACGTCACACTTAAGGTCATACATGAAAACAAAACACCAAGCCGCCCAAAATATTTCGTAATTGCACAAGACCAGAATTTTAAAACACATTTAATTTTTATTTTTATGACAAGTTCTTTAATACTATTTCCATAAATACTTTTCAATCCACACTTTTAAACAAAGACAAAACATCAAACCGACCAAAACATTTCGTAATTGCGCATGATTAGAATTTTAAAACACAACTATTTTTCCCACGACAAGTTCATTAATACTATTTCCCCAAAAACTCACTTTAAACAAAATACAAAACCCTTTTCAAACCATACTTAAAAAACTAAATTAAAACTAACCCCCATAAGCACGTACAAGCATGCGTACCAACATAACAAATTACATGGAGGGACATCACACTTAAGGTCATAAATGAAAAAGCAAAAAACAAACACGTACAAAACAACTGTCAAACACCTGCCTCAACTCACACTTAAGACTACACATGAAAATAAAACATCATCATCACATACTAAACACATGCAATACCCCTTGTCAAACCCTTAATTACAAAATTATGCTAATTAGACAATGAGTTACAAAATTTCGATTTTAATTACCCAAATTTGACAATTTTAATTGCGGTCAGGGGAAAGTTCCCTACTACTAAAAACGTTTAAATCGAGGTGGTAAAGGAATCAATTTATTGGATTCTGCCTGCAAAAATCACGACATAGCTTATTCTAAAAATAAAGCTGATAAAATTCTTGAAAATTTAGCTTGGGATCAAGTTTTATCAAAAGATAGCAGTCTTGCAGAAAAATAATTTGCATATATGGATACTAACGCTATGAAAGCCAAAACAAAATTTGGTATGGGTGTGGAGAAAAAGGAAAATGTTAAGAAACCTAAATTAAATGGTAAAAAATTTTTCAGTTCATCAATTAGAGCTGCAATAAAAATACTAAAGGAGAAAAAACCTTTCGACATTAACAATGCTATTAGAATAGCACGTAAAACGATCAACAAAACATTAAAGGCAGAAAATCTCAAGTTATAATACCTCGCATAATAAATGTACTAAAAATTGGTGGTTTTTTACCTCTAATACCGATTTTAACTGCACTGGGTGCAAATGGTAGTCTAACGACTGGAGGTTCTGTTATAGCTAAGGCTGTAAATGCGACAAAGAATGCAAAAAATCAGCTTGATGAAGCAACTCGCCATAATAAAGCGATGGAATCTATAGCTGTTGGGAAAGGACTTTACCTAAAACCATATAAAAAGGGTTATGGTTTAGTTTATAAAGAGCAGACAAAAAACTCTTAAAAATGCTACCTAATAGACCAGTATCAGAAGTCGACTTGAGAAATTTTTCAAACAAAATTCCACATTTTAGAGGAGTTTTCATGTTGGACTCACTACCAAAACGACCAAAGAAGAAAGAATGTGGGATAATCAATTTGGATATATCAACAGGACCTGGTACACATTGGGTAGCATATTACAAGAATATCAATAAAAAAGAATATTTTGATAGTTTTGGAAACTTACAACCTCCTTCGGAAGTACTCAAACATCTGGGCACAAATATAAAATACAACTACAGGGTGTTTTTTTTAGAGGTATAGAACTTCGAATTGAAATAAAACACAAGAAAATCGTTTTAATGTCCATCAATTTGGCTTTATTGGAAGGATAATTTTATGCCATTAATGTTTAAATATGATTTCGGGCATGTGGCCGCCGCGGCTGGCTCGAATAAAGCCAATTCTACAGGTCCAATTTTCAACCACTTTTTCGAGCATATGGGGCCGTATGTTGGCAATAACGCCACGAATGTTGGCTTCCAAGTCCCCTAACGTTTCTGGTTTGTTGGCGTAGACGAGCGACTTCACATATCCCCAAAGAAAATAATCCAATGGTGTCAAATCACACGATCTTGGTGGCCAATTGACAGGTCCATTCCGCGAAATTATGCGCTCATCGAATGTTTCCTTCAATAAATCGATTGTGACGTGCGCTGTGTGGCATGTAGCGCCGTCTTGTTGGAACCACAACTCATCCACATTCATGCCATCCAATTCGGGAACAAAATAGTCGGTTATCATGGCTCTATACCGGTCTCCATTAACGGTAACTGACTCTCCAGCATTATTTCGGAAGAAGTATGGCCCAATGACTCCACCAGCCCATAGAGCACATCAAACAGTCAGTTTTTGTGGATATAATGGCGTCTCAAGGGTCTCATGTGGATTCTCTTCACTCCAAATGCGGCAATTTTGCTTGTTGACGTAGCCATTCAACCAAAAATGAGCCTCATAACTGAACAAAATTTTGCGATGAAAATCAGCATCGAGATCAATCTCATTTTCGGCCCATACACCAAAATCACGACGCATTGCATGGTCATGATGAAATGGCAAACCAAACTAAATATTAATCACTTGACAGCTGACAAAATGGCCGCCAGTTAAAAAAGTGAAGACTTTAAATATAAACAAATTGAATTTAACATACATAGAACAAAGATAAGCTTGACAAAACAAAAAAATTTCATCGTCCACAGTATTATAAAACACTGATCTAATCAAACGGATTTTAGCATAAACATAAAAAATATGGAAGGTCACATACATGAGAACATTTTATACTATATATGTACATCACATGTCGCCCACAAAAACAATTCAAACTTTTCTAACAACATACTCGAAATCATGGACAGACTCAAATTAATACATTCAGACATATAGAAATTCCCACAGACAGACAGAAATTCTCACGCGCCCCATACTTACACTAACAAATTGAAAAAACATCAAGCTATGAACATCTCACATACACAAATATATATTCTCACGGACACACATCAATCCACATGTAGAAATATGATTAAATTTATATACATAGCAACAGCAAGAATTTGCACGATCAGCACAAAATCAAGGGCAACACATTGTAAAGTTCAAATTGCGTAATATTGTGAAATTCAAATTTGACCTATCAAACATAAAAATAATAAAAGAGAATTGTAATATGTACATACATCCAGACATAAAAACAACCTCACATATACCTACATATATAAACAACAACTCACAAACAACAAAATTTATACAGATACTAGATCGATCACAACGTACATACATCACATATACATACTCACACAACACAGAAAAAGACATACACATTTGTTTATTTGTTTATTTAACAAATAAAATTTCAAATTTTAATTACCCAAATTTTAAAACTTCGGCAAAACTTTAAAGGAATATTTTGAGTGAATTTTGTGCAATGTCGCCCTACTGTGAGGTAGAATGGTCAAAGAAATATACAAGATGGGTAGACATCAATCCACATGTACAGACTCTTAATGTAAACACAACCTCTAACCAATCCCCACCAACAAACAAAAAATTAGGATGATGACTCATTCTCCAACACATCCACCTGAATAAACAAAGCCATAAACATGATTCTGCAAAACAAATAATCAGACGGACATTTCAAATGATGACTCATTCTCAAAACATATCCAGGTGAATAAACAAAGCCATAAATATGATTCTGCAAAACAAATAATCAAATTATTATCCCAAGAAATAAACAAGACGGACATTTGAAACGACATACACACATTCTTAACAAATCTAAAGATAAGAAAAAAGAAACACACACACACCCCCATCCTCCACACATCCACGCACCCACTGCCATGAACAAAGTAAATGTAAACACAAGCACCACAAAAAAGTATCAAGAACAAAAAAATAATAATAGCGACACAATAAACCCCGTAGGAACCCACGTCGACTTGTCTACACTCTTTATTTCCACATATAATCTAAAACACTACCCAATCTCTCAATATGACCCCATAAGAACCACATTATAGTAAGCCAATACTTTCAAGCTCCAAACTCACTACCCAATGTCTCAATATCACCCCATTAGAACCACATTGTCTATACTAAGCCAATACTTTCAAGCTCCAAACTCACCACCCAATGTCTCAATATCACCCCATTAGAACCACATTGTCTATACTAAGCCAATTATTCCTAGGTCACTATCTCAACACAACCACAACCCACGAAGCAACGGAAAACATCCAGGGTCTGTGGTAGGTATCGAACCCCACTCACCCACAGATTCACCCATATCCGAAATTCATATAACACAAAACATTATCTGTAATATAATTTCACACTAACACTTTAACTCAATAATAATTCATCACAATTTTTTACCAACATTTTACCTACAGGGTACATTCATTTTTTTCCCACGAGTATCAAATTACACTTTTGTTAATATAACAATTAAAATTACAAAATTTCAAATTTTAATTACCCAAATTTTAAAATTTTAATTAGGCTCATGAGCCCAGTTCCCTACTACTCACACAAACAAACAACCACGCACCCACAGCCGCACTTATCCACACACCCCTACCCCCCACACATCCACGCACCCACAGCCACGCACAAAGTAAATGTAAACACAAGCACCACAAAAAATTATCAAGAACAAATAAATAATAATAGCCACACAATAAACCCCGTAGGAACCCAAGTCGGCTTTTTTATCTACAAGTTTGGTGACGTTGTCGCCAAACTTGTCTACACTTTTTATTTCCACATATAATCTAAAACACTACCCAATCTTTCAATATGACCTAATAAGCACCACATTGTCTATAGTAAGTCAATACTTTCAAGCTCCAAACTTACTACCCAATGTCTCAATATCACCCCATAAGAACCACATTGTCTATACTAAGCCAATAGTTTCAAGCTCCAAACTCACTACCCAATGTCTCAATATCACCCAATTAGGACCACACCATAAATTTCTATAACACCAAAAAGCATTACCCACACTATAATTTTTCACAATCTTCACTATACACATTTTGCATACAAGGCACTTTCATCTTTTTTCCCACGGGTATCAAATTACACATTTGTTTATTTAACAATTAAAAGTTCCAAATTTAAAATTTTAATTAGCCAAATTTTAAAATTTTAATGGGGGCCATGAGCCCAGTTCCTATCTACTTATATCTTAAATTTATCTAAACTATTATTACCTTTAAATTTTATATAAGAACTAAAGGCACAAGGAATGTGTCTGTTTATAACTTGAGTTTTGTCACTTACAGTAGTTTGGATATCTTCTAGTATGCATTCGAAATCTGCATATATAACGAATGGCACATCCATCTGCCGCTGGTGATCTTTGAATTTTAAAACACTATTTTCGGGAGAAGGTAACGCAGCATAAATTTTCCCACATTCCGTTTTGTGTTGTTCCACAGTTCATTCATTGTGTGTACATTTGAGGCAGGTATTACACAATTTGAGACCCTCATGCTGCTTTGTTGTCTGAGCTTTCAAAAGTCTGTAAAAGAATAAATTTATATATGTAAATAGTTATTCATATACATGTATTTACTTGTTTACCTTGATATACCTTTAATAAAAATGTAATGGTGAATGTCTCCAGCTTCCAACAGCAATAAATTCACATGCTTTGTTTTTTCCTTTTGTGTATTGTAGAATGGTCCAATGATTTTATCCTTCTCATTATCATACCCAAACACATTCACACTTATTCCATCACTCCTATCCTCAAATGCTTGAATATTTTTTCATGCCAATGGGAACTTTAAATTTGGGAAATCAACTACAATTCCATTTTGCAAGCAAATGACATCAGCGCTAATGTCCTCGATGGTATATGACCTGCAACGTTCCTTCATCTTTATTATTGTGGTATCCAACGCGACAACTAAACTCCATTTGAAACAATAATCATCATTGTTTTCAATGTTGATACAGGCGTACTTTTTAGCTAGTTTCAATGGGGTGCTTATCCATTATGATCCTTTTACCAATGCACTTTTGTTTATGTTAATTTCAGCGCGAATAATTCTTATTAAAGTCCACCCAGAGTCTCTTTCCTGGAATTCTGACATTTTATTATGAATGTCCTGGAATTGTTTTTCAATTAGCTAATCTACATTACTTCCCAGACACAATATATCCATTTTTTTCTGTGAGAAATTTGACACAAGGCAATTTCTTCCCCAACAATTTTTATGTACTCTCCAATAAGAGTTACACAGAATTTTAAAATATTATGTTTAACCAAACTTTCTTCAAGTCTTTCCTTGAAAATAGGTTTATTTTCCAGAACAAAGTCTTCAAACAGAAGATCATCTTTTTTCTTGGGAGTTCCATATGTTGCAATATTTTTTTTTAATGCACTGTTTATTTCATAATATTTTGGTTCTACATTGAAAAGAGTATTATCATATTTACCGCTGGGAGAATTTGAAGTATCCATGTCATCAAACATAATATTATCTAGTTGTTGCTGTTGTTGTTAATGTTGCTGCTGTTGTTGCTGATGATGTTGCTGCTGTTGCTGTTGTTGGTGTTAATGATATCTGGAACTGTCCATCGACAAGGCAAATTGATTATTCAAAACTGAAGGATAATAGTTAGGCATAGTACATTGCTGCCATTGCATTGGTGAAGTATATTGATAGGGAATAGGAAGGTGATGTGGAATTTGTATGGGTACTGAAAACTGAGTGTTCAACCCCGTAGGATAGTACGAAGTCCTTGGAAGCTCATGAAATGACACAGGATATTGCTGCTGCATATTGTTCCAAGAAATAGGGTTATATAAAGGCATTGGAGGCTGTACATCACATGATACTGGCATCTGCACATGTTTTAGTCGAGCATGACTTTTGCAATGCTCCAAATACGATTTTTGGTATTTGTATTCCTTTTGACATATTTCACAAACTTAGCTTGAAGAATTAATTTTTATTTATTTATTTATTTAATTAGCAACAATTAACTTTATTTAATTATTTTATTCAATTTATTTAGTTCTATATTAAAAACACTATGAAATTGTTTATTAATAAATTTTTTGCTTTCAACAGCACCTGTTGATATATCAGAGTATACCGATGAATATCTACATTATTTCTTCTACTTATATACATACTTGAAGAGATTAATTACACCTATTAAAGGAATGGGATATTACACATTCACCGAAAATGAATCAGTTATTCCCCCTGACAAAGCTAAAACTAATTCAATTATGATATTTCATGATGTTGCATGTGAGAAGCAGAATAATATACGAGCTTATTTTTGTATGGGACGACATAGGGATGTTGATTCATTCTACTTGTGCCAAACTTATACCAGAATTCCCAAGCATTTAATAAGTGACAATGCGAATATGATTATAATGTTTAAATAAGATGAGACAAATATGAAACATATTTATAGGGATCATATTGCCAGCGAAAGTTTCATGAAATTTGTCGATTGTGCTGGAAGGATAAATATGGATTTTTGATGATAAGCAAAGATAATGAATTAAACAATGGGCGCTACAGAAAATTATTCGATTATTTCATAAGAATATAAATTGCTCTACATAAAAGAAAAACTTTAGTATATAATCTGGCTTTGACCATAATACATCTACATACATAGCTCTTGAAATATCGACTATACCTGATCTAATTATCTACCTAATAAGCTGATCTGATCTGATCTGATACCTAATAAGCTGATCTGATAACTAATAACCTGATCTGATAACCTGATCAGATACATAATAAGCTGATCTGATAACCTGATCAGATACCTAATAAGCGGATCAGATACTTAATAAGCTGATCTGATACCTAATAACCTGATCTGATAACCTGATCAGGTACCTAATAAGCTGATCTGATAACCTGATCAGATACATAATAAGCTGATCTGATACCTAATAACCTGATCTGATAACCTGATCAGGTACCTAATAAGCTGATCTGATAACCTAATAAGGTGATCTGATAGCTGGAAAATGGATGAAAAAATGTTAAAAGACCTGGCTGCGACAAGAAATGTCTTGAAGAAAAAGCTTCGTAGTATAAAAACGGGCGAAATAGACACACGTGAACAACTTAAAGATACATTTAAACCTATAACAGATCCTTTAAACAAATTTATAAATAATTCTAATAATATCAATGGAATTATCAAAAAAGAAAAGAATGAGATGAAAACAGAAATTGAATTTAATAAAAGTTCTAATCATCTTAAGAAACCATCAATTAAGTTGGGGACAAGTACACCAAAGAAACTTGTAGAAGAATTAATATTTGATACCAGCAATTCACCTGCTGATCCTAATGGTGAAAGTACTATTGATAATGATGATGACGATGATGACGACTTTTACTCTCAAAATTCAAATGCTGAAGAGAGTTACACTGACTTATCTGTTTTGGAAGGAAGAAATGAATTAGATACTAACTATGGTCCACATAAAGATTTCAATAATGAATGGAAATTTGGTGATAGTAAGCTCAAATTAAATGAAAACAAAATACATGTTGGTAGTCAAATATGGGCTCTAACATCAGGACTATTTTCTATAATGTTTCATAAAATACCAAAAAACTATGATGAATATGAACTAGAACTCTACAAAAAAATTTTAATTAATACAAATACGTACAGAAGAGACTATAAACTAGATGGACAAATCAAGGGAACGAAAGCCTATAAATATAAACATATTATTAAAGAGATGTTTAAAGAGAAAAACCAACAGACTTTTTTCAAAAAATAAGATAATATCTAATTATAAAGGTAATGTATTGATGCAGTTTAACCCTCATAAGGCAAACTATATATACTGGGATGATCCAAATGAGATGGTAGATCGACTTCGACTACTGGTATCATGACAAGCTGCAGGTCATACTTATCATAATAACGAAATTGTATCAATTATTGAAGAACTTCGCGAAGCTAATATAATAGAATAATCTATATAAAGTATGTCTGTTGATAAGTTTGGACATTATCTAAACGATACAAGCAATATAATTTCATTGAAAAATGCCCCTAAAATGTTGCGGTTCTTTATGGATGCGAACAACAACATCGATGTCCAAAACAAAGAATCAAAAATGTGGCAAAAGCTGTGGAAGAAAACGATGTTATCAATAAATTGTTTCTGCAAACCCAAATCGAAGAAATAGAACACAAGCTATTTAAAATACTTTAAGGAAGATAACAACAATATTCATGATACTCTAAGAACTCAAATCGAAATGCTACAACATGCAATAATATTACAGTTGGAAGAGAATAAGAAAATGCAAGAAACTATTTCCAAAATCAAACAATTTTTGGAAGACGGATATCTACAAAAATTTGTTGATAGTATACAAAAGAAAAGTTAATGAGAAGAATTTATAGATTTGAAAATTACATGTTTGTGCCAATAGCTAAAAGTGTATCAAATAGATCACAACACATCGAAAATAATTCTTAATACTAAAAAAAATTACTTCAAAAAGAATTTTAGTAATGAACTCCATAACAAGCTCGAAAATCTTTTTACGTCGTAGAGTTGTGATGAAAGGAATAGATGATCTTTGGCAAGCTGATTTAGTTGAAATGGGAAATTATTCTATGGACAATAAAATTATAGATTTTTGTTAACTGTAATTGACACATTCTCCAAATTTGCATGGGCAGTACCACTTAAAACAAAAACTGCACTTGAAACAACCCAAGCCATGTCATATATTTTTCAATTGGGACGAGTACCAAAAAACCTACAAACAGATGATGGTAAATAATTTTTCAATAAACACTTTGGAAAATTGATGGATAAGTACAACATTAATCACTATTCAACGTATAGCAGAATGAAAGCATCAATAGTAGAACGATTTAATAGAACATTAAAAGGGATGATGTGGAAAGAATTAAGTTTTAATGGTACATACAATTGGCTTGATATCTACAAAGATCTATTAGAATCATATAACAGAAAAGTTCATCGTACCATTAAAATGGCTCCAATTAAAGTCAACTCTTCAAATGAGAAAAAATTATTGAATACAGTATACAGTCATTTGAAAATGTATAAAATATCGAAATTTAATGTTGGTGATAATGTGCGCATAAGCAAATATAAGCATATTTTTGAAAAAGGCTATACTCCAAACTGGACAACAGAAATTTTCACAGTTAAATCTATTCAAAATGCATATCCCACAACATACATATTAGAAGATTATCGTGGAAATCCTATTAAAGGTGGATTTTATGATGAAGAACTTTTTAAAAACAAGATTTCCTAATACATATCTAGTTGAAAAGATTATTAAAACCAGAGGAGCCAAAAACATTTGTTAAATGGTTAGGATTTAGTAACGGATCACAATTCATGGAAAAAGTAAAGATAAAATATTATAGTTGAAACATTATCCGCAATTATTATACATACATACTTAGTACTTAAGATTATAATGTAAATTTAAAATAAAAAAGATGAAATAAATATGTAAATCCTTTTTATAAACAATTTTGTGTTGAACTTATTTATTTGTAATCAGACAGTCATAATGTCAATAACACCTTACTCTTAAGCTCCAACTCATAAGAGT